>SNQJ01S0146601.1:0-23887 GCA_010110895.2 Picea sitchensis
TGCTGCAAAGAAAATCCTTGGTATGAGAATAACAAGAGACAGGAAAAATCGCAAACTGACATTGTCTCGGGGTGAGTACATAGAGAAGGTGTTGGAGAGGTTTAGAATGAAAAATGCAAAAATAGTTAGTACACCTTTGGCCAACCATTTCAAATTAACTAAGGAAATGTGTCCCAAGACAGAGGAGGAGATAGAATACATGTCTAGGGTCCCATATTCATCAGCAGTTGGCAGCTTGATGTATGCAATGGTTTGCACAAGCCCAGATATTGCACATGCAGTGGGAGTTGTGAGCAGATATATGAACAATCCAGGTAAAGAACATTGGGAGGAAGTGAAGTGGATTCTCAGATACTTGAGAGGTACTGCTAATCATGCATTATGTTTTTGATGTTCAGAAACTGTTCTACAAGGATATGTTGATTCAGATATGGTAGGTGATAAAGATAGCAGGAGGAGTACCATAGGGTATGTGTTTACTATAGGTGGAACAAAAGTAAGTTGGATTTCAAAACTGCAAAAGGTTGTTTCACTTTCAACAACAGAGGCAGAGTATGTTGCTATTATAGAGGCTAGTAAATAGATGATTTGGTTATAGAGGTTTATGGAGGAATTGGGAAAGAAGCAAGAGAATAGCAGGTTGTACTGTGATAGTGAGAGTGTCATTCATCTTCCAAATAACTCAGCCTTCCATTCGAAGACTAAGAATATACAGTTGAGGCACCACTTCATACGATCTGCCTTGGAATATTGACATTTGAAGTTGGAAAAGATACACACTAGCCAGAATCCTACAGACATGTTAACAAAGGGAGTAACCAGGGAGAAATTGAGTTCCTGCTTAGTTTTAGTTGGTCTTCAAGAATGCATATGAAGATGAGGAATTTGCTAGGTCCAAGAAGGTTCAGATTCCAGCATATACAACAATGGTGGATCTGTTTAGATCAGTCTCCAAGTGGGAGATTGTTGGTTGTGGAGCCTGATTATCTTCTTGATTTAGAGGTATTTTACTTTCAGTCATGTTTATACCCCATGGAATATTTACACCCCAGAAGTATGTACATTATTCCATGCGGGGGAGTGCAGAAGGGGGGTACCCCCTCTACAGGGTCTGGGGGGGCTATCCCCTCGGCTAGGGGCAAGCAGGCCCCCAGCAGGGGTTCGGAGGCGAAGCCCCTGAAGGAAAAATTACCTTGTAAATGTATATTGTAATTTCATTGTAAATCTGGACCGTTCATTATAAGGTCATAGATCTAAGGATAGAGATTATGTTAGGGTTTTTTACCCTAGAAGGAAACCCTCTTTTATGAGGGAAATGTATTGCAGCTATGATTGATGGCGAATATTGTATTCTGAGATAGGAGACTGTGAGAGAAAGAAGAGTAAGTTACAACAGGTTTGTTGTAGGTTGTATCCCTTCATATGTTGGATAATAATAAAGGAAGGACCTGGAAATTTCTCTGGTGGACATAGCCCACACTGGGTGAACCACATAAATCTGTGTCTCTATTGTATTGTGTATCTTATGTGTTTTGTTTCTGCATTTATTTTATTTTATTGCTCCATGGTCCTTTTTTTCTAACACATAGTTATGCGTGGAGGAGCTAAAATAGGAAATGACGCAGTTCGACAAGAACCACTACAACATCAGTGGGTGAAAAAGAATGCCAAACCAATGAGACAATTTGACTTGTATAACGAGAAGGAAACATTTAAGCAAGCCATACAAGAATTCTTGAAGCAAGACACTGTGTCGACTTCAACTGCGCAGTAGAGAAAGGAAGTGCCAGATTACGAGATGCCTCTATTGTTGGATCATACCAATGAAGTGCAGCCCATGGGACAAGTAAGTACAATCAAATGATTTTTACAATCATGTGTAAAACTATTGAATGATCCATCCACTGACGAAATATTTCAAAATATATTAGAAAAATGTAGCATAGAGACAGAAGGAAAACTAGAAAAAAAAATAGTCAACCACATACATACAAGGAGACGAACAAGTAGAGAGTTCAGGCTAAATGTCAACATCGTAGATTTCAACATGGGAGATATCATACTAGATCTAGGATTTGAAGTCAATGTACTACCAAAGAATACATGGAAATATATGGGAGATCCGACATTAGGATATTCACCTGTTAAACTGAAACTAGCAAACCAACACAGAGTCCTACCAATTGGTAGACTGAAAGGTGTAACAATAGACCTAGATTGAGTGCGCACTAAAGAAAACTCTGAAGTGATTGAATTAGTGGACGACACAACACCATATCCAACATTGCTTGGCTTGCATTGGGCGTTTGATAAACAGGACATAATGAATTTAAAGACATGAAAAACGACATTTGAGTCAGGAGAATATAGGGTCATCGCGCCATTGGACCCATCAGAAGGGGAAATTTTTATAGAACCTACTTGCTTAGACTTAGAGGAAATCATCTAGTTGTACAGAACAACTGTGCGTGATGAAGATTACGTAAATCCAATTGCAGATGGGATAATCAGTTGGTGGAGCATTACTTCATCTGCGACAGACTCAGATACGAGCTTAGAGAACTAGCAACAAAGGCTACATGAAGTTTTCACAAGAAGGTGCATAAGAATAGACCGCGCAGTAAGATGGGTAGGCATGGAGATAAGGGAACCACCCAGTTTCCATGGAGTGAATGATATAGAAGTATTCTTGGCACAGTATGAGGATGAAGTGTTAGAAAATGAGAGACTCTTAGCACTCAATATATCACTCAAGGCCACACCTGCAATATGGTGGGGCACACACAAAGAAACAATCACGGATTGGTACTAATGTAAGTTGTTACTGTGCATAAGCTTTGGCGCAGAACAAAAAAGCAACAAGAAACATAAGTATGATGGACAGGGGGGAAGCAACAGAACACTTGGAGAAGTTCATAACACTATGGAAGATGACACCCACAGAGGAATTGCCTCATCATTTCATACACACTTTAGAGGGCATACTAGCAAACTGGTATACAAACCAGGAACTGCGAAGAGGAACTTCGAACTGGACAGTACTACAACATAATTTTATAGTCACTTTATCATTCGAGCATGATAACCCCAACATAGATGCAACACTTAAGCAGATAAGAGGAGTGATATTCATTAAGGAACCAGAATTCGAACTCATAACAGAGGAACAACAATGAAACAGACAAATAGTAAAAGAATTGTTGTCATGCTACCATGTGCAGGAAGAAGCACTAGTTGAAGACGATCCACTCAATATTCAGATCAAGGAAGCAGAAGGAGGAAGATAAGTGGAAGGTCCACCTATAGAATCATAAGTAATTGTTGTGCCGATCAAGGTCAAGAAAGTTAACATTGGGACAGTTGAGAATACCAAAATTGCCAGCATTGGAGACTAATGGGATGAGAAAACAATAGAGATCATAACATAGTTACTGCGTGAGTACAACGACCTGTTCCCCACAACATTTACAGAAATGAAGGGTATAGCAGGAGAGCTAGGAGAAATGAAAATACCACTCAGAGTTGAAGCAAGACTGATCAGACAATGAAAATACAAGCTAAACCTGATATATAAGAAGAAATTTAAAGCTGAGATCGATAGAATGTTCGAAGCCAGGATCATTGAACCTATGGAAGGATCACAATGGATTAGCCCGATGGTAGTTCAGGAAAAAAAACAAGGCAGGATAACAATATGCATCGACTTGAGGAAGTTGAATGATGCATGCCTACATGACCCGTTCCCTACACCTTTCACGGATGAAGTGTTGGAGAACATAGGAGGACACCTAGTTTATTCATTCAACGATGAATTCTCAGGCTACCACCATATCAAGATAACATAAGAATACTGATACAAGACCACATTTGCTATAGAATGGGGATCCTACCAGTACATAGTCATGTCATTTGGATTGAAGAATGCACTAGGAATATTTTTCAGGGTAGTCATCATTGCATTTAAGGAGTTTATCCACCGGTTTCTGGAGGTATACTTGGACAATTGGATAGTCTATAGTCTGTTGAAAGACCATGTATAGGTATTGCAGATGATGTTAGAAAGATGCAGGCAGTGCTAGATATCATTAAACATCAAGAAATGTATATTCAGAACACCGTTTGGGATACTATTGGGCCATATAGTATGCAAACAAGGTTTATTAGTAGATCCTGCAAAGATTGCAGTAATTGTTAACTTGCGACCACCAAAGTGCTATAGTGGGAAAACCCCCCTATGGACTACACTAGGGTTCAAAATGTAGGTAGAGATAACCATCTAAAATTATCCTACTCTTTAGACTACCTTGACAATACCCCACATTCAAACAAGAAATACGAGATGAAAAGATCTGGTAACTCTACCTTAAACTCTGAGTCAGATGTTGATCCTTTCGCATTCAGTTTCTCCTCAACTACAAGTCTCCTCCCAAGGCAGACCTACATTTACTAAAAGACAATGAAGAACTACGAACATGCATCTCATATATGGATTAGTAGGTTAAATTTCATAATAAAACATGAATCAAACACAAATATTGAACACATCATATGACGGGACAAAAAAAATACTTCTTTTATTAGAATCACAAAGTTTACTTACAATGATATCGACAATTTCTCCTCGAACCTGGTCTGAGATCCTCTTCACCAAGATCCAATTGCTTCCACATATTTTTCTCCTCTTAATCTCTCTCTAGGGAATGGATTAGGCTTGCAATGGAGGAAAAGGGCAAGAATAGGGAATTCTGGCTCAAAACTCACAATGTGGCTGCAAATTCTTGGGGCAAGTGGGGAAAGTGAAATGGGCAGAGTTTCACTGTTCTTATGCTTAGCTTAAGAATGAGACCCCAACACCTCATTTTACATGACAAAAGGATGGTTACTCGAGTGGGTGACTGGCTATAGGCGGTGGAATAGTTGGGAAACTTCCCAATAGCCCGTAATCTCAATGAATTCCTTGCAACTTTTAAATTTTTGCAACATTTTTGGGTATACGCAGGCTATAATGGTGCATCTAGCATACGTATGCAAGCTGTAGCGGTGCAACAAGCATGTGTACATGGGAATTAGTGGTGTAGGGCGCGTACATCTTCAAAAATATGGTTTTTAAGAAGAGCTGCTCAGTGATGGCTTTGCAAAGATAGCTAGTAAGATGACATGATATCAGGTATGCATGTATGGTGCAATTTAGGGTTATAACAGATGCCCCCTAATGTGTGAGGTCATAAGAGCATCTGATGGCTGAAATACATTACAAATCTTCACCAACGTATGAAGCGAGTGAGCCCGGGACCAGAGTTCAGGAGGTGCCATCTAGAAAAATAATAATTCTCTCACCGAGGTGGGCATACCCATGCTCAAGATGAAATAAATTATGGATGCCAATCAAATACACTTCATATCCATGTCATATAACTATATAAAGTGTAGCCGCGAGCAATACACAATGGATCTACATCTCAAAATCAAAGATATACATGTATAGTATCCATCTTCAAGAAGCCAATGATGCCTGATGGCTGGAGATGAGGCTTTCAGAGCTCGAGCAACAACTTCAAGATATTCAAAACTTGGGTAGGAGTGTAATGTGAGTGTATGAATTCACTACCCAGAGCTCTTCGACGGCTCGTCGGGAACAAACAAGAGGATCTCGATGATCAAGCAAAGAACTTTAGTTATTTCGAACAAGGACTTGATTGGACTTTCAGTATGGCCGGGCATGAGGGAAAAAGACAAATTGCAGAGAGGCTGACTCAAGTTGGGTAAGACTTACCTTGGACAATAGAATGATAAATGATGAGACTCAGGCAACATGACATTAACATAAGTTCACGATGTAGGAGGCAACACAAACTCTCCATATGTTTGGAAGAATAACCAAACAGAGGAGGACACAATTCTATGTAGTGAGAACAACTTCCTAATGTCATATTAAATCCAAAAGCTTGAAGAAAAAATGAAAGGATGTGCTTTATCCAAGGGAGACTCGTTGTGCTGCCATAAAACGAAAAATACTTTTCCCATCCTCTTTTTGGGGTATATTTGATCTTTTTTTCTTTTTCAATATTTTGAAAGAGCTTGAAAAGGAATAAAAGAATTCTACATTACAAAGGAGGAGTGTTTTTCGCAAGCATACTAGTTTGAACCGCAAGGAACACACTAATGCTCAGAGCAAGGAGACATGTGCAGGAGAAAGACACTTGGGAAAATTCCTCCATGGGACAAGGTGTCAAGACGAAGTGCTACAAGGCTTGCGTATAAGGCGTGCTTCAAAGGTTCAGTTGAGAGCAACATGGAGCTGACATTAGGCCAAAGACACAGGGCTGCAAATGCGATTGACAGGAAACAATGATAATGCCCTTCAATGTAATTTTAACGATCCTAGAGAAGGTAAGCTTGGTGGTTTTTCATTTTTAGAGAGTTTGAAAAAGCATAAAAGAAGACTCTGCTAGGGTACCTTTTTCGAAGGTAGTCTAGTCGATTCAAAAAAGGGGTAAACTAGCACTGAAAAGACGTCTATTCAAAACCATTTTAACGATTGTGAAAAATAAAAGATCACTCGACAATCTTTTCAATTTTAAGGAGTCTAAAAAGATCTTAACTATGGACTCACAAACTTTTTCTAGATTTAGTCCCCTTAGCTTGAAAAAGTGAAATTTGTTGAGGAGAACTCTCCTGGCGAGACAAATCTCCTGAGCTATACCTTTTTCTTCCTTAATCTACAGGCCAAAAAAGGGGTAAACTCATAGTAGTAGATGTTTTTTGAACCAGTTAACGAGTGTGAAAGAACAAGGTCACTTGACGATCTTTTCAATTTTAAGGAGTCTGAAAAGAGCTTAAGTATGGACTCTGTTAGGGGATGTTCTTCTGGACCAATTTAACGAGTTTGAAGGAACAAGGTGACTCGATAATGTTTTCAATTTTAGAGAGTCTGAAAAGAGATTAACTATGGACTCCGTGGGGGTTCCTTTTTCATAAATTTAGTCCTTCAAGCCCAAAAAAGGGTTAAACTTATACCTGAGAATACTCTTCTAGCAAATCAGAGTTCCTAGAGTATGCATTTTTTCATAAAATTGACCATCTAGACCGAAAAAGGGGCAAACTGCCTTCGGATAGACGTGCCTTCAAGTTTTAGTTTGGCGAGTGTGAAGGGAAACAAGATTGCTCGACAATCTTTTCATGTTTATAGAGTCTGAAAAGGGCTTAATGAAGACTCGTTTTCTGGGAGTCACGAGGGTGAGGTCAAGAGTGATGACATACCAGACGTATGAGGCTCAAACTCATAATCAAGACAAGACTAACAAAGACTCCCGAGCCTAAAGTCATTATTGACGACATGGACACCAAAATGCAACCACGATCTACCTAGGGAATCCATGTAAAGGAAGGATCTACCACTAAATTACGACACTTGTAAAAAAAAAGTGACGGCTTCGTGTCACAATTCGGTGGGATCGATCCTATGGCAAAGCGGAAAAGACAACAAGATGCAAAAAGTGGAGGTGGAATCCTAACTTAAATGCAAAAAGTTGGAAAAATGACTTTTACCAAAGGACCTTCAAAAGTAACCCATCTCTCAAAAAGTTCTCCAAACCAAAAGTAAATTGTATTGTAACATCCAATGAGAAACTCAAGAACCATACTAAATGATTTTCAAGGCAGAAAAAATGACAAAAGGATCCAAAAAATGACAAGAAGGGCCAAAAAAGTCTACAAATAGAAGCTAGCAACTCATTATCACCACTGCAAATTGAGAATTGACAAAAATGATAAAAACACCCCTTTTTTAAAAGATTTGATTCCAAGAGCTTCAAAGGACGAAAAAAACTTCCGCTCAGATCAAGTAAGTACAAACTAGCTCCTTCTACATTTCCATACTTCTTTCTTGCATTAATTTTAATATTTGGGGGGGAACACACTCTTAAAAAGGGGTGTCCCTACCTGTACACGATTTGTCCAAGTACAACCCACGTATTCTCACAGGAAAAAAATACTCTTCCCATGTGCACACATGACTGTTCTCACTACAGCCTGCGTACACCCTCGAAAAAGGTAAATAAAAAAGCAAATACAAGATCTAACTCCCCTGTGAACTTGTCATTGACAGGATGTAAGTCCACTGGAGAGAGAGGGAGCATGAGGATATAGATATCTTGTTCGATGCGGACCCTGTAGCTATGGCCGCATTGAGACAATGTGGTTTGTAGAAGTTCTTTCGGTGTCCATTCATGAGGGCATAACCTAGGTTGTTGAATTCCTTGGTGGATTACTGGCACCCCGATGCTGAGGCATTTATGCTGGAGGGGCAGTAATTGATTCCAATGAATGAAGACATTTAATTTATGATTGGCCTCTCGAGGAGAGGAGAACCAGTCCAGTTGCGTACTTTTCCTCCTGGGCCTCATAACATTTTAAAGTTGATCGGACTACATTGTGAAGCTGGCACTGAGAAGGTAGGTTCTCAGGTGTCGATCCACAAGATTTCCAGCCTATCACTAAAAGTGATAGTTTTACTCATTGGGTAGATCACTGGATCTGTGGATTTACATCAGGATTCCTGGGTGCACATGCATTATGCAGTACAGTTCTTGAATGCACGAATCTTCGACTGGAGTACGACCATGCTAGACTGCGTGAAGAGACAACTCACCGAGTGTCATGGGAAAAACAACAAAAACTTTGGGTTCGACACTATTCTATGTTGATTCTTTTTTGAGAGGTTACCAAGTCACAGTCCTCGAGAGATAGTGCGGGGGCATGTGGCCTTCGAGTCAATAGTGTGTAGATGGGTGACATTGCTAGCACAAAAGGGGGGTGGAAGGACCATAGAGGCCTTTGATGACACCTTTTTTGACTGGTGGGCATGAAATATTCTAGCGATAGAGGACTAGCCCTACATCGGGATCAACTTTTCCAGGGACCCGAACATGCCCTTACCTCCTGGAGTTGAGCGAGGAGATATGGGTACGTTTGTTTTTAAATGTTATTTAATTTTTAATTTCTTTTTATATATATCATTTTTATGTGTACCAAAGTACCTGACAACTATGTATCTATTATGTATAGATGTGGGACCAGTGCGTGCAACATATTTTGCAAGGAGCAGGCTTATCCTCGACTAGAGGAAGCATCGACAGTGGCCTATGGACTAGCAGCAGAAGTAGGGGGACCTCCAACCAGAGAGGATGAGAGAGTGTTGAGACGGGTGGAGCGGAACCTCACTGTGCTCGCTCGTACAATGCCCATGGCCGAGATCGAGGATCTGGTCACCATCTATGCAGGCTCATGTGGTTGGGGTGCCACAGACCTGGGTCCATCTTTTCCGGAGTTTTGGAAAATGTCATCATTCACTATGGCAGGGCCAACAGGCCCCGTTCTTAGCTAGGAATACTTGCATGCTGAGAGTACTCTTTCGTGTATTTTTGAGGGCATAAGCCCCGTGACGTACGATGGACATATTATTTTTTGAGGTGCTTGCACCCACCTATGTACTCTGAGACTTTCAATATATATATATGTGTATCTGCATATTTTTATGTCTTATAGATCAAATTTTTACAATGTATGTACATGTGTATGTGTGTGCAATATTCCAATCTAATACATGATTAGCTAGAGTATCCGTGATTTGATTCAATCTCCTCAAAACATGGATATGAATAATGTAATCAAAGCATTGTTCTAAGAGACGTACTCTAAGGAATCATCGGTGTAGAGTAGGATCATAAATGCGGTAAACCCCATTTATTTGGGACACAACCAACTGTGCATCTAAGTAGACCCAGAGGTGACAGATACCATGCAACAAAGTGTCACAAAGAAACTCTATTACTGCACTATACTCGGCGACATTGTTTGTTGCGTCACCTAGACATATACCTCTAGAATATAGCAACTGGCCTTGAGGTGTGAAGATCACCCAAGCTGCAGAAGCAAGCCTCCGAGTGTGTCATATGGCGTCGTCCGCATACCCAACGAACACCTGTGATTCACTTGACATCTGCCACAATGAAAAAGATGACATAAAAAATGACACGTCCACAAAACAAAAACACAAAAACTAAATTGTATAAAAACTATACATATGTACAAGAAGTCACCCAAGGTGACCCACCTACGAGTAATACTTCTTGAGGTAGAGCCCATTTGTAGGCTCCACCAAAGATTTCCCTTTGAAGTCAACCAGACGATAAGAACCCTTATTTATTACCTCCTTCATGATGAAAGGCTCGAACCACATGGGTTTGAACTTGCCTGCCCCTAGGGGATCCTTATCTTGGTCATAGACCAGGACAAGGTTGCCTTCAGAGAAAATCCGAGGAAGAACGGACTGATCGTATTGACACTTGAATTTTTTCTTGTGAGCCTAATTAGCCAAGGTTGCATCACGATGTTTCTCATAGAGCTGCTCGAGATATAATAAGCGTTCCTCAAGTGGTGAAGTGTCTGGAAATAATTGTACTGCCAATTTAAGAGATGGGATCTGACATTCTATATGTAAGACTGATTCCATCCCATAAATGAGTTGAAAAGGTGAAAAACCAGTTGTAGTCTTTACAGATGTTTGGTATGCCCACAATGCTGAGTATAACATCAAATGCCAATTTGACTTGGCTGAATTGATCGTTCGCTACATAATAGTCTTGAGGGACTTATTCACATCTTCCACCTAAACATTCTCTTTTGGGTAGTAGGGTGATGAATGCTCTTGCCTAAACCCATTATTTTATGTTAACTCAGACATCATTTTTTTCTAAAAGTGACTACCATGGTCAGTGACAATCTCCTTCGGGATGTCGAACCTTTCTATTATCTTATTGAACAAAAAGAGAGTTGTTTTCTCACCATCATCTTTGAACGTTGGCATAGCTTTGACCCACTTTGTGAAGTATTCTACTGCTACGATAACATAACGATGCCCCCTGGTTGAAGGGGGGTGGGATGTAGCATAATCAATCCCCCACTTGGTGAAGGGGCCAACTGTAATGAAGAGAAACATAGGAGTGGGGTGTTCCCTCATCTTCCGAGAGAATATCTGACACGGGTGGCACTTCTTGACTGATTCAACACAATCCTTGATTAACGCTGGCAAAAAGTAACTATCTCGTAGAATCTTTTGGGTTGTTGCCAACCCAGACAAATGACAACCACATGCTCCAGTGTGGAAGTCGTTAAGCACGAGTTTCTCTTCTTCATGAGTGAGACATCGACGAAGGATGCAATCTACACCTCAACGATACAAAGTGTCATTGAGAATGAGATATTTTTTTTCCTGATGGTGTATACGTCGATGCTCATCGTGAGAAGCAGAGGCAGGGAACTTGAAATTCTGGAGATAGACTAGTATATCTCCATACCAAGGGTCTGAATATGAAATTAGGAAAATAACTCCTTTAATTGGTGATTCTTCAAGCGTAACATCACCTGACTCAACTGAAAGTTCCAAGATAAGTTATGCAAAGACCAATGACTTCTTAGATTTCACAGAAACAAAATCCAAGTCAAATTCCTGGAGGATAAAAATCCATCTACTGATATTTCTGCCAATTACACATTGTGTCAACACGTATTGGAACAGATTCACAACGACAATGAAAGTGGTCTTGTGAAACAGGATATAATGACAGAAGCAATGGACAACATGTACTGCGGCTAATGCAAGATTTTCAATAAGGGAGTAGTTGAGTTCTAGTCCAACCAGGCCTCGTCTCAGGTAATTGATGACATGTTCTTCAAACAAATTGTCCTCTTGAACCAAGACCATACCGATGGTCGACTTTGTCGAGAGCAAATACAATAAGAAATATTTATTATAATTAGATGGCTGAAGCAGAGGGGAAAACGTGAGGGTGCGTTTCAATGCTTCGAAAGAGCGCCAAGCAGTTTCACCTCAATGGAAAGGGACATCCTTCTTCGATAAATGAATGAACCCTTTAGTGATATCGACATAGTTATCGATAAAACAATGAAGAAAATTGGCTTTTCCCTGTAAACTTTGAAGCTGAGGAACTGTGCATGGGGGGGGCAATTGAACTATCGCCTCAACCTTTAGAGGGTCGACCATGATCCCTGTTGTCGAAAATATGAAACTTAGAAGATGATCTAATGTCACCCAAAATATGCACTTGTTTGGATTCAATCTAATCCGATAGTACCGACATCGCTCAAAGATAAGTCAAAGGTACGTGGGATGATCAACTCTCTTATGCGATCGTGATGCTAAATCATCGAGATAAGCCTCGACTATGTGTTTGAGATCGTGGAAAGAAAAACAAATGGCTCACTGAAAGGTGGCTCCAACATTCTTGAGGCCAAAAGGCATCTTCCGATAAGAGAATGTACCCCATGGATAGATAAAAGATATTTTATGATGGTTTTTGGGCTCAATATGTATCTGATTGTATCCCAAAAAACCATCCATGAAAGAAAATACCTCACATCCTATGCATTCATCAACAATCTGGTCGATGAATGGGGTGGGTACATTATCCTTTGGACAGGCCTTGTTCAAATCATGGAATTCCATACATACATGAATCGTTTGCTGCTTTTTGTTGATTGGAATGAGATTTGACACCCATTGAGTAAATTGCATGGGGTAGATGAAACCGACTTTGAGCAGTTTCTCTACTTCAGCCTTAATGGCTACTGCTTTCTTAGGATTTACCAGATGAAGCTTATGTCAGACTGAAATAGCATTAGGATACATCGTTATTTCATGTTCAATGATTCTTGGATCAATGCCTGACATTTCCTCATAAGACCAGGAAAAAATGTCGTAGAATTCCTTAAATAAATCTATGTAGATTTGATTCTCCTCGAGGGAGAAATATTCTTCGATGAAGACATTCTCCATGACACTAGGGGTTTTGGAGATATCGATAGGTATATTTTCAATGATGGTTTCCATACTACCTTCGGTGTAAACTATGTGTGTAGCCAAATGATTGATAGGACAAGACCTATCTCCATTCATAGTCAACACAAATTCACCGGCATCAATTCTTCTTAACTCTGGGAGAAAATAAGATCTGTGATGGAGATCATCCCAGGGTTTGTTTAGACTAGTCATTTCCTCAATAATTGCCTCGTCTGAGGGTAAGACCAAGTCTAAATAATTGGTAGTGGCGAGGGAATATTGAGCCTAAATAGGCTTGAGAACTGGATCTAACTCTTGTGCGTGAGTCAGATCGGGGTTGGCAGAAGCTTGTTGGACTATAGAGTACGCAACCTCTACCATGAACAAGGGAATGGCCATGCCATGATTCCTTGTCCCTTCCATCGTGGTCGATGGGTAAGGAAGATTCCATGGATCATTAAAGTAAGTCATGCAGAATGACGACACTTGAAAGATTCCAGCCTTAGGATGGTTGGGGATAACTGATATTAACTTGACATCACCAAACGGAGGTGGGTAATCGAAAGTACCCATCAAAGGAGATCACAAACCAATCCATACATTGATGACATAGGGTTGTGGATTATCAATCATCGGGACCGTGGATGCCCCCGATGAAGGGTCAGGATGGGAGAAAGACAACTGATCAATGGACATGATCCAACCCTCGTGTGGAAACAATAAGACTCGGAAAACTATGGCAAACACTGCATGCATAGCATAGGTCCAACTCCTTCCTAACAAGAGATTGTAGTTGAGAGGTGCATCGACCACTTCAACTTCGATACACATGGTATTTCCTCCTAGATGCATGGTGAAAGAAGGAATGATTCCATGTGGTTTGAACGAGCGAACATAGAAGGTGGTAAGAAGAGTAGGTGACAGAGACAAAACTGGTTGGCCAATGGCTTTCCAATATGCCAACAACATCACACATGTCGAGGCACCCTCATAAAACACAATACAAAAAATATTCCGAGTAAATTTTTTTGTGGTGTAAGCCACTACTATCTGAAACACGATGTGGTATGGGAGATGAGGTTTCAAGTCGGTCGTATCAGGCATGATCGTTCCCAGATTACAGGTCATAGCAAATACTATGGCAACTAACAAAGCCTTTCTCTGTGAAGGGTAGCTCTGGAGGACTTGCAAAGAAGACATTGCGCAAGGGATTTGTGACAAATCCTCCACCATAGAGTAGTTCTGGGAGGCCCTAGCATTTGGATTGTGGGAATCTTTCTTGAAATCCCCTTTCAGGATGCATGTCATTATTTTTCCCAATGTCTTCTTGATCTAGAGAGGAACATATGGGTTTTCGGCTTCTTTACCCTTTTCAGTAGTGTTTGGAATTCCATAATTGTGTGTCCTAATTGCTATGTAGGAATCACCTTTCAACATATAAACATTCTAGGTTGAGATATTACTAGATGACGAAGGGGGTCCCTGACTCAAACCATCTGTGTTCACAGAGGCTTGATTTAAATTTTTCCCATGAGGAAATGGGTTCATTAACACTGCAGGCTGCTGCTACGCCAATAACTTTTGGGCCTCAATGAGTTGAGGGCACATGTGAGTCGGGTGGTATTTTGTGAAAAGGTTGCACAGATACTTCGACTTTATTCTCTCTATGCTACCCCTGCCAACATTGTTGGTGGGTTTCTTATCCCCTTTAACCTTATTTCATTGTTTTTTCTTGCCGTCAGACTGTTGGTTGATCTTCAGGTTCATCGAATGCACACTGTGTATGTATGACGTTTTAGTAGGGGGAGAAGCCAAACTAGAATCTCGGCTAGCCTCTGTATTCTATATCGATAATTGTTGTAATTGATTTGACAACGGATCAATGGAATTCGCTTGTGATGAACCAACGATACCATCGGCATGTGGTCGAGACTTTTGTCTACTCTTGTTAAGGATAGACCATGGTGCATATGGAAATACTTTGTAGAGTTGACTAGACTGAGAGTATATTAGTTCAAGATATTGATCTCTCATTATCGCCTCTTCCTCGAAAAACATTCCCGATGTTGCAACATCCTTGGATAACTAAGGGACCAAAGACTTAATGAACCACTCCAGCAGGAAAGCTGGTGGGATTGGTACCTTTATCAAACTCTTCTACGCCTCCATTCTCGGATGTGATCTGAAATATAGTCATCCTTTTTTTTCTCAAAGTTGGCCAAAAATTTGGTGTCGACATCGTATCTCATAGGTAATTGAAAATGGTTTAGAAAAACCATTGCCAATTCGCCAAAAGTAGATTATCTTAAGCAGTCGAGCTTGATGTACCATTTTGCAACACTCTCGATAAGCATGTGTTGAAACAGATGCAACTGGATGGAGTCATCTCTCAATGAGTTGGATGAGAACCATAGGTGAAAGGTGGTCACATGATCACCTAGATCTTCATTAGGCTTACCTTTGAAATTTAGAATGTCTGAGGGAAACTTTGTCAACATGGGAGGCCAACATGGATTGTGACAGATTGGGTTGTTTAATAACCTTGTCAAGTATGGAAAATGTAATGTTGCCAGAAATGGTAGCTTGGGTTGTTGACTATGTACAGAGAAAAAGGAGCCTGGGGTTTGACTGGCACCAGGTTGCTAGGAAAAGTTAGGCTGCTGACCAGGGTTTTGGTAAATACCATGGCCATGGTCAGCGTACAAATACTGCACTTGATGATACGTCATCGGCTAACTCCTGTAATTGGACGTTGAGGGCTAGGAAGGGATTGTTCCCGACATTATGTTCCAAGTATTCTGGAAAGGGTTTCCCCTTGCCGATCCAATGGGTATAGGTACAAATCCTTGCTCGGGGTTCCATTGACCATGGAAGGGGTTTCCCCTAGTAGGCATCCATGACGAGGGGATTGATCCCTGCCACAGATTCCAAGGTCCTTGTGAGGTATTTTCCCCCTGTGAAGGAATAGTACCCTACATAGGATTTTTTTGTCCAAAACCAGGTTTGCCCCTGAATGAGATGATAGCTGACGAGAATGTGTTGTTACCAAACACGTTGAACAAAGAGACTGGAAAAGAACCCACCTGCATGGTGTTGGAAGAAGGTCGTTTACTACCTGCTCCAGGAAAGTTGTAGTTCATGTTTGGCCAGACGAGCTGCTGAGAAGCACCGTCGAGTGAGGGGGGCGGTGGAGGTATATGAACCTCTCCATAAGGGAAAGCATTATAGGGGGCTAAAGTTTCCCCCATGGACCCTTGTAAAGGAGCGTTTGACCTCCCTGCCCCTAGACCCATGGTTTGTAGGGTGGAGTAGGAGAGGACTGAGTTTGTATCAAAGCGAGGCATCCTATATAAAAATGGAAGGCCCATCTCACTTTGTGTGAACAGAGAATTGATCGCCACCATAGATGGAATCACATTACTGCCCGTGGTAGAGGCGATCGAGACCATAGTGGTCCAGACCTGTGAAGGTGAGTTAAAAGGTAGAACGCCCCCTATGGTGGCAGTCATTGAGGGAGTATGAGGACTCCCATACGAAGTAGCAACATTCACTTCCATCGCTACTTGTAAGACTATTTGATGCTCGTGATGAGTTACCCTTTGGGGGACAACTTGTACCATGACAAGCACCAGCAAATCAGTGATCGAAGAATTAAATGGACCAAGAGATTTTGTTCCAAGGCCATAAATGGTAGGCTCCTTTGGTTTTGAAAGTTATCCTCTCAAGGATGGCTTGGGTATAGTTTCTTATGGCCCGATCACCTCAAAAGACCCTTGCTGGTCTAGTCTTTGCCTTAGCAGTGGCATGTGTGGCTCCAAATTAACCAATGGCAGGCCAAGAAGCCTTCGTGACCAGTGGAGATCTTGATCTTCCACTTTGTAAGAAGATCAAAGACACACTAGGTCTTTTACTAACCTTGAAAACCAACACACACTATAAAATCTCTTATGAGATAAAGCAAGCAAAGACTAACTAGTTGGAAGAACAGTTACACCAACCAACACTAGAGAAACTTACCGGTGCAAGTGCAACTCAGAAACTGAAGCATCCTCTAGCTATACTCTACAAAGCATGGTCCGATGTCTACCCTAGGTACTGTAGTATAACCCTGCAGTCACCTATGTAAGTACCTAAAATAAAGGCAACTAGGTTTCCAGCTCACGAACAGTCACCAGGCGGGTACAATCGACAATTGGGTGGAATGTAATGAGCAGGGTATCAATCCCGAAACCTATCGAGGGTATCGAAATAAAGTTTTATGGAAGATGACTAAGGACCTCAAATGGATTTGAGACCCACGAAGCTCCATGGAAAATGAAACCGACAAAATCCCAAGACAAGTCCTCCATATGCATTCCCCACTATCCTTGGTTCGGATTTGGAGGGGTTATCTCCACTACCTTTCCGCACACGACCTCGTTTTTAGCCCCTGTGTTAGAGGGGGGTCCCGAATAAATTTCACGTTTACTAGACTTTTGAAACTCCCTAGCATAGAGTCCTATGTTTGTTTCTATAGCCTTTAAGAGTTTCCTCTCCAAGCTAAATCAAGGCTCTAGCCTAGACTAGTTGATGGAGCCTACAAACATAAAGTCTAATAAATTTTAATTAAGCATTAATTTTGAGTGGCTTGTTTTAAGCCAAGGAAACGGAAATGAAACCAATGGTGTATTTGAGATGAAAGAGAAGAGCATAAAATGAATTTGAAAGCAAACTACTTCTTTTTGATAAATAAAGATTTGCAAATTTAAACTCTTTAACCAACTTTTTTTAACTACTTTTTCTAATATCTTTTAAAAGAAAAACCCAAAATAAGATTTCGCTCGACTACGAGCTACTTAGTGTTCCAAGCATTCAGTAAAGAACTTAAGAAAGCACTCTTTTTCCTGACAAGTAAAGAAACTAACCTACTACTTAACCAAACAAAGAAATGATGTTTTTTTTTTTTATGCTTTAAAATAAGAAACTTGAAATAACTTCTTTTTATTTTCTTCTAAAGCAAGTAAAAGGGAAAAAGTGAAGACAAGACAAGACCAAAAACTGACTTCTAGTCTACTGCATATCATAGGGAGTCACTGACGATACTTAAACAAGATGATAAAAAAAGACTCAGAAAACCATCTCAAACCCTTACAAAGAAAACACAAGAAATCTTTAAACGAAAAAGCTAACTGACGTCAAACCCATGCTAAATACTATAACAACAAAGACCAAGACTAGATCAAGAAAACCCCTGATACGTATGACTTCAATCAGGGAAGAGGTTGACTTCCTCTTCTTGAAGAAAGACTTTCTTGACACAGGCTCGCAAATGACACTTAAGCAACCTACGTATGTACGTGGGCTATCCAAAGGTAGGGCACGCATGTATGCATGCAGATCCACTTCAGGCCACACACACCTTTGTAACTTCTCAAATATAAAACTAATAGTCAAGGATGACAAGGCACATAGTACTGGTATGGTAGACCAGAATCCCTTAAAGACTCAGAAACTTACAGAAAACTCAAAAAAGGTAATCAAACCAATTAAAACACCCAAAAACAATCCCCCAAAAACCCTAGAGGCTTCCCCAATATGGTTGCCAATTCTTCTATAGTGGGAAAACCCCCCTATGGAATACACTAGGGTTCAAAATGTAGGCAGAGATGACCGTCTAAAAGTCTCCTACTCTTTAGACTACCTCGACAATACCCCACATTCATAAAAAAAATGAGATGAAAAGATCTGGTAACTCTACCTTAAACTCCACGTCTGGTGTCGATCCTTTCATGTTCAGTTGCTCCTCAACTACAAGTCTCTTCCCAAGGATGACCTGCATTCAAAAAAATAAAAACGAAGAACTATAGTAGGTTAGATGTTATAATAAAACATGAATCAAACATAAAGATTGAACACATCATATGGCGAGACATAAAAGGTACTTCTTTTATTAGAATCACAAAGTTTACTTACAATGAGATGGGTGACTGCTCCTCAAACCTAGTCCGGGATCCTCTTCACCAAGGTCCAACTGCTTCCACATATCTTTCTCCTCTTTATCTCTCTCTAGGGAATGTATTATGCTTGCAATGGAGGAAAAAGGAAAGAATAGGGAATTCTGGCTCAAAACTCACAATGTGGTTGCAAATTCTTGGGGAAAGGGAAGAATGTGAAATGGGAAGAGTTTCATTGTTATTATTCTTAGCTTAGGAATGAGACCCCAATACCTCCTTTTATATGAAAAAATTATGGTTATTCCATTGGGTTACGGGCTATAGGTGGTGGAACAGTTGGGAAACTACCCAATAGCCAGTAATTTCAACGAATTCCTTGCAACTTTTAAAATTTTGCAACATTTGTGGGTATATGCGGCCTGTAATGGTGTAGCTATCGTACGTACGCAAGTTGTAGTGGTGCAACAAGAATGTGTACGCGAGAAGTAGTGGTGCAGGGAACGTACATCTTCAAAAATGTGGTTTTTAAGAAGCACTGCTCAGTGATGGCTTGGAAAATATAACAAGTAAGAAGGCCTGATTTCATGTATGCATGTATGGTGCAATTTAGGGTTATAACAAAAATACAATTTGTCAACTAAGAGTGACATTGGGACACACATGATACTATAGAAAGTTTATCAAAGGGTACGCACAAATTACTGTGCCAATGGAGAAACTGTTAAGAAAAGATACAAAGTTTTAGTGGAATGAAGATTGTCAACACAGTCTGGATATGATAAAAGAAAAGATGGTTACCATGCCAATAATAGTATTTCCAGACTGGGAGAAGAAATTCCATGTACATGTAGATTCATCAGTCATAGCACTTGGATCTATTTTGGAGAAACGAAGAGTGGGAGATTTGTATCACCCTATAGCATTTGTGAGAAGAAAACTATCCAAATCAGAACAAAACTATAACACAATAGAGAGGGAAGGCCTAGCTATGGTCTACGCACTGCAGAAGTTCATACATTACTTATTCGAAAAACATTTTAAGATGTTCACAGATCACTTAACCCTTAAATACCTAGTCAACAAGCCAGTGTTAGGGGGAAGAATCTGTCGATGGTTACTACTGTTTCAAGAGTTTGATTTTGAAGTAATAGTTAATCTAAGAAAGTTGAATGTAGGACCTGACCACCTATCAAGGGTCACAAACGGAGAAGAACCTACAAAACTAGAGAACAAATTTCCAAACGCACAACTATTTCCAGTCCAGATTGCGGATGTATAATTTGTAGATATAATTCAATACTTGAGTACAGGCAGACTTCCACAAGAATATAACATCGCACAGAAGAAAAAATTGGTAGTCTGGGCTGTAGATTATTAGATGATTGCAGGACATTTATACAAAATGGGCCCAGATAACATCTTGCAAAGATATGTGCTAGAACATGAAATACCAATGGTTTTAGCAGAACCCCATCAGGGAATAATAGGAGGACATTACACAGGTAAAGCTACCGTGAAAAAGGTATTGCATGCAGGACTATGGTGGTCGACCATTCACAGAGACTCGAAAGAGTATTGCCATAGATGCGATGTCTATCAGAGGGTTGGTAAACCCAATAGAATGGATGAGATGCCATTAAGACCACATGTAACTTTGTAGGTATTCGACAAATGGGAAATAGAATTTGTGGGATCAATTAACCCACCAACAAAGAGGACAGGAGAAAGATATATTATCACCATGATAGAATATTTGACAAGATGGGCAGAAGAAGCACCAGTGAAGGATTGCAACATAGAAACAACAACAAACTTTCTATTTGAACAAGTAATCAACATATTTGGTTTCCCAAGAATTTTGATGAGTGATGCAGGAGCATCTCCCACATCAAGCGAGCCAGCGTGGGGCAAAAGACAGCTGGACACATGCCAACACAGATTTTGAAATTCCCTTAGATTGTTGCACCATCTTAAATTAAGTCATTTAAGAAGATACACACTTGTATGATGTAATTGGGACCTTGAGCCTTTAGCTCTCGTCCTTAGTAGGTAGGAGGCATTTAAAGTAGTTAATGCAGGTAGGTAGAATTTAATTCTAGATTAGACTGTTTGAGAGCACAAGAGGGAAACAAGATATAGACACCCTCATTGTGTATTGTATCATTAGATCAATGAAGCATTTGAGCAAGAGCATGCAGAAAGCTATGTAAGAACACCCATGTACAGATATTTGAATTAATAGAAGAGTTGATTCAAATTCATGGTTTTGTGTCTGTTCTCTGTGTATTGATGCTAAGTGGTATGCTCATGAATGTTTGCTTCCAATTATACATTTGATTTTATGCTGTGTATATGATTTCATGTCTGAATTGAAGTCTGAGAGGAAGAAGGAATGAGTTTCAACTGTTTCTCTATTCAAGCCAGAGAATTCCTGCAAGGAGTGTAGTTGAAGTGTCCACAAGGAGTGCATCGACAGAGGGTTCAGATAGAGATAGATTTTGTCCTCATTCACTCAAAAGGGCAGACAGGCATAGAAGCCGTGCAGAGAGTGCGCGGGCTGAGTGAAGTTCAGGGTTGCAAACCTGAGCGAGAGATTGAATGATTACTGCTACAGGAGTGCACATAGTCAAAAGACTTCAACACTAAGGAAGTGTCTGAAGGTTTCTATAAGGAGTGCGAGCAAGAGGTCTTTCTAAGAAGGCACAGAGTCGTGGAAAAGCTCAGAAGGCACAGGACCTTTGAGTAATCACAAAGAGAAGCATAGGGAGTTTGTGTCGTGAAGTGTTTAAGAAGGCGTTGCGAGTTTGCACGCAGGTGGATGAGTTCCGCGGAGGAACACTTGGTTATTCGCCGGAATCGCCAAACAAGGAAAGACAAAAGATCAGGATCTTGTGGAGAGGATTTGAAAAATCCCGCCAGCCGTCCGATTTGGTAAAGAAGCGAGGGAGGTTACAGCTGCATCAAGAGTTCAAGCTCTAGGGATCGTGAGCCATTGGATCATCAAACAGTTACCCATCAACTGTTCGTTTAACAGGAGTTGCGCAGGGTTTAAATCCTCGTGAGTAGAGTGGAAACTCCAAGAAGCATCAGGATATTGAGTCGTCGGGGTTCGGTGTTTCGGAGGTCCTGAGGACAGGATACTCTTGCAATTTGGAATCGTGAAACGCGATATCCCGACAGGCCAAAGGAACAGTGTGGGGCCACAGAGGAATAGGTAGGTGGATAGGTGGCACGCCTTATCGGGGTTTCGCAGTGAGAAGTTTCGAAACCATTACCTCAGGATTCGCGATACCCCGAAATCCGAAGTGCCGATAAGGTAGAGTGACGTGAAGGGTCGAACTCGCGCATGCATCGAAGTTTCGCCATATTGGGGTTCGAGAGTCGGAGAACTGAGTTGCTTGACATCATGAGTACTGAAAATGCGATAGGAGAAGTCCCGACAGGGTAAAGGAAAAGGTCAGCATTGACTTGTATCGGGTCTCGGGGATTCGAGAACCGAACACTCGACCATTGACCTCGCGAAGTCGCGAAGTCCGATTTTCCTATAGAAAGTGGAAAATCTCGTGAGAAAGTTTCTGTGGGTGAATATTTCCCAATAGGGAAATAGAACAGCTATTTAAGAGTTCGTCGAGCCGTGAGAAAGGGAATATCCTATGAGAGGACGTGCCCACGGGCGCGACTACGTCAAGTTTGGTATCAGAGTGCAGAAAGGTTCTTTGATTTCTGTAAGAGAGAAAGAGAATTCACCATGCCACTAAGAAGAGATAGGAAATCACCTGATCCATAGGATAGGGAAATGGCGAGAAGAAGAGGCAGGCAGGTAACAAATCTAGTCAGGGAGAGACAGATGCGTGATCTCCGAGAAATACTTGAAGACATGGAGACAGCACAAAGACGCACAACCAGTGTAGGGGATCTAAGTGATTCCAAAAGTGAAGATGAGGCTGAACGTGAAGAAGAAGTTGCAGCCAAAAATGCATCAAATGAACGTTTGATCAGATCTATTTCTAGGATGGGTGCAAGAGCAAATATGGACATTCCATTTTACAAGGGAAACTTGGATGCAGAGGAGCTTCTAGACTGGATTAGAGCTCTAGATACATACTTCGACTATGAATATGTCGAAGAGGACAAGAAATTCAAGCATGTTGTCACGTTCTTGAAAGGACATGCAGCCTTGTGGTGGGATGAACAACAAGCTGACCGACGCTGGAAGGGAAAGCAAAAGATCAAGAGCTGGGACAGGATGATCGTGAAACTGAAGGCGAAATTCATCCTGAGAGATTATCAAATTACTCTGTTCAGGAGAATGTAGAACCTGAAACAGAAGCTGATGACAGTGAAAGAATACACTGAGGAGTTCTATAAACTGAACATCAGGGCAGGTCATCTGGAGAGCGATGATGAAAAGGTTTCTAGATATATGAATGGCCTGAGATATGATATCCAGGATGAGTTGAGCATGGTAACCATCCAAACAGTGGAAGATGCTTATCAGATGGCTCTAAAAGTGGAAGAGAAGCTGAGCGAAAAGAAGAGTCAAAGAGGCTGAGGCAGAAGTCATCCCAGAGGCAAATCAGTTGCCCGGGATAAGTATCAGAAGCCCAAGGAGTACTGGAAGTTTGGGTCTGAGCCTAAATACAAAAGAACTGAGAGAGGTGGAACCTCATAGCGAGGGCAATATGCTGAAAAGAGAGGACATTATACTGAGCAGAGAGGAGATTATGCTGACAATAACACTTTTCCTCGTACTAGAGGTAGAGGAAGAGGAAGAGGTGGAGTAATCACATGCTTCACATGCGGAAAGAATGGGCACAAGTCTTACGAGTGTCCAAATAAGAAGAAGGACATTGGAGAAGCTCACATCACCGAAGCACAGAGGTGGGATGTTGAGGCAGAAGACGCTGAAGGTGGAAGATCGCTGATGATGCGAAAAGTCCTTTTGACACCAGAGAAGGAGGTGGAGAGTTCAGTCCAAAGGACCAAACTTTTTAGGACTGTTGGAAAAATACTGAGAGGGGGGGGGTGAATCAGTATTTTGAGCTATTAACAATTTTTCACTTTTCTTTTACTAAAAAATATTAGTCTACTTTAT
>SNQJ01S0146602.1:0-10126 GCA_010110895.2 Picea sitchensis
GTTGTTGGGAAATTAATGAGGGGGATTTGAGAGAGGAGGATAAGGAAGAGAGGAGGGGACTTGGAGAGGGGTCTCATTTTGGATTGAAAATTTCTGTAAGAGGTGAAGGAGAAGGAGGAGGAAAATTAGGAGAACATAGCATTTTGAAAACTCTCGCAAGGCACTGTTGTTGTTGGGCATTTTGGGCTCGGGGGCAATGAAACGACAAGGATTCCTGGAGCTAGGGAACCGGAGAGGTTGTTCCTAGTTGGTTGGGAGGTTAATATTCAGTTGGGAAGTTTGGGCAAGCTCAAGAACAAGAGAACCAAGGACCAAATCAACTAATCTACAGGTAGAGGTACGTATTTTGTGTATTTTATGTTTTTATTATGCTTTTGTTGATTATTAGGCTATTGTTGGTTATTATGTTGTTGTAAAGAAAATCATGAAAGGAAAACCTTGAACTAAATTGAATTTATTTTGTAAGAAGATGAATAGATTTTTTTATATATTTTGTAAGAAGATGAATAGATTTTTTTATTTATTTTGTAAGAAGTTGAATAGATTTTTTATGAATGTGATATGATATTAGTGTACAAACCTTACGCCATTAACTTCAACACCCCATCCAAAACGATTAAAAAGAAAGAAATAACAATTCCACACATGAATTGTTCTAGGTTTTGGTCAATTAACCACTCAAATCTCCAAATCCAACAATTTTTCTTCCATTTCAAGTAAAATTAAACAGAAAATATTTTTGGAAAAGGACCAAAACTTAGGACAATTAAACTAAGGCTCACACATTTCTTCCTTTAATAGATTGTTGCCCACATATTTGGCAGAAAACATAGGATTTAGCAGTAGGTATGCATTTATTAGGTGACTCGACAATAAGGGGTCCATTTGAATAGGAATAGCATGGTAGATATATTTTTTTAAACCAGCATAGATCCATATTAACTATGGTTCTACTAAGGGCCCAGAGGGATCAAATCTAGATAAGCACGGTAGACTGTTCAGTTCTGGTTCTACTAAGCCCAGAGAGGGATCAAATCTTGCTAGGTACAGTAGCCTATCCAATTCTATTCCTTGTGAATCAATCTTTTTAATCTTCTTTTATCTTGGTTTAATTAGGTTAGTTTAATTTAATTTGAATATATATGTGTGTGTGTGTGTGTGTGTGTGTGTGTGTGTGTGTGTGTGTTTCATTTCACAAAAGGTTAGAGTCTACCGATACAATTTTCATTTACTGAATTTTTTTTATTATTATTTAAGAGTGACACTTGTCAACTCCACGTTGAATTTAGGGACAGAGTCAAGCATCAACCAAATAATGGGCTATAAAATGCACCTCTCAACGCAATAACCCACGGATTTGGTAGAAAACATGGGATTTAGCAGCAAGTATGCATTTATTCAGGCTTTATGAGACATCTGTGACTACCTCGACAATAAGGGATCAATTTGAATAGGAATAAACATGGTAGACTATTCAATTCTCGTGTAGTAAACTATTCAATTGTATTCTTTGTGAATTAGTCTTTTTAATCTTGGTTAATTAAATTAGTTTAATTTAATTTGAATATATATATATTCCAAAGAACTCAAAACAAAATTGTATTAGCCAAAATTTACAAGTTTCTCTTACCCTAAATATAATGTGATAAACTGCAAATGCATGGAAGAAATTGTTCTTGAGATTAACTTGATTTATCTGCATGTAGGTTGTATCCTAATGATTTATCATCCTACATTAAACTCTATTTAAGTAATAATTCTTGTGGAATCTAATTTAACTTAACTAAGCGTAGGAATCCTCCTAAGTTCGTTTGAATACACTAATAATTTGTGTGGAATCTAATTTAACATAAATAAGCATAGAAATCTGTCAAGATTTAATTTGTCCTGAATCTAATTTAACATAACTAAGTGTGGAATCTAATTTAACATAAATAAGCATAGAAATCTGTCTGGATTTAATTTGTCCTGAATCTAATTTAACATAACTAAGTATAGGAATCTCCTTAAATTCATTTGAATACATTAATAATTTGTCTGGGATCTAATTTAACATAACTAAGTATAGGAATCTGACTAAATTCATTTGAATTTAGCCTCAAGGTCTTTGATTTATCTCAATGAAAGAATAATAATCATATAACACTTGGTTTGGACGTATTTTCGAAACAAAAAATCCTAAGAGAATCTTGAAAAATATGATAATTAAAGAAAAAATAATATAAGAAGTGCAAGATGAGAAGAAAAAAACACCTAGTTGTGACTCAGGGGATCCTGTTATAGTTTCTCCTCCCAAATTGTTGTTCAATAATTCAAAATAACTAAAACTCAACATTTCAAATAAATTCATGCGGTGAACATTGAGCTTTCCTAATCTTCAAAAATCTAAGTTATTGTTAGAATTGTAAATTTAAGTGGTTGAGTTTGTATAATTCAAGCACTCCATGAGTTTTTTAGGATGTTGAATCCATGTATGCACTCAATTTAGACAACAAAAATGGATGATTTCACCCAGATTTATATCATAGGATTCCGATGAAAAATTCCAAAACCTAAAATGTTTAGACAACACCCATTTTAAAAAATAAAAATAAAAAGAACATTAATTTTTATTTTTTATTTTTTTCTAATTTAAAAAAAATGGTAATTTGTGGAGATTCCAAATGGCTACCACTATAATCCCTAGGTTAAAGGCCAAGTTCAAATCCAATTGGCTACCACTATAATCCCTAGGTTAGTACCAACATCATAATAGACCAAAGTCTCATCAGGAATTTAAACTATAGAAAATACAAGACTAATAGACAAATCAATTTATACTCATAAGGTGCTTTCAATCTTCACAAATGTAATGAATAAGATAGAAAGAGTATAGCATGGCAGTGTCGGTTTTTAACCAAATAACCAAAGTTTGTAGTTATACATTATATAAAGTGATTTTGATTGGTTTGTGGGTCGATTGAGTTGTGTGGTTTAGTTAATTTTTTAGTGTGTTTGTGTATGGGATTTTCATTTTTTTGAGTGACATGTTTTAGGTGATCGTATTTGGTTAGGTGAAAAATTGGATGGGTCTAATAAAATGAAAAATAGGATTGACATGGTTTGATTTTTTTATTGTATTTTTTATGGGATTTGTTTTGGAGTGGCGTGTTTTTAGGATATTGTATTTGGTTAGGAAAAAAAATGGATGGTCTAATAAAACAAAAACATTAATGGAAGATGTATGTATGTGTTGAGAGGAGTGTAATGGTATAGAAATCAATTACAATTCATAATTGTTGTTTATTTAGCTCCCTTGGTTCATTCGAAGACTTTTAGCTACCACATTGACATATTTTTATAATGTTTGCAAGGGGTATTCACAACATCCAAGAGCGTTCAATGCATCATCTAAACAATTAAACTTTAAGATAGAGAAACCCAAAGTAGTTAAAGCAAGGATATGTAAACTCAATGTTGAGTTAGAAAATTGATCAAAATCTGGACCAGGGGTCAAAATTTAGCTCAAAAATCAAAGTTCTCGGAATTACCTCAAAACAAATGGGTGTGTATCCCTCGTCGTCACGAACCCAACGCAACTCGTTTGGGTTCAAACAGACGTAAAATGAGAGAGATATCGCGATCTGTTCAAATCGTCAAACAGGCAAAAAAAAATGCGCTGGTTGTACAGTCCGTACAGATGCTGACATGACATGTCCGTACAATGAAATGACAATTGAATTGATAGAGGTACGACCACTGATGTGGTAGGTGACATGGCATTCATTTATTGATAGATTTTGAACGAATGGTGTTTCGACACGTGACAGTTTTTGGTTAATGGTTTGGTGCCACGTGGCCCAGTCGTGGGCTACCACGTGGCACCCTGCTATTGGTTTGGGTTTTGGTTAAAAATTTATGGAGTCCACCAGAATCGAACCCTGGACCTCCTCCCACCATGCAAATCTTTGACAAAGGTTGCCCTACCGGCGCGCCACGCGTTGGTTCTTGTAATGAATATGGTTTGATTTATATTTAAATTGGATTTGTTTAACGGTTGGCGCGGGGGGGAGGGCTGGGGCTTAGCCCCAAGCCCGTGGGAGTTGGATTTTGAAATTGGTTTTTCAAACGGTTTTCCCACCAACCATATGTCGCCACTTGTCATTTAACCATTCGGCCTTGGAAACGGTTAGCCCATGGTTTTGGGTGCTTACCCATGTGACCTCAACCTTGGCGGTTAGGGGCTGGGTGCGCCCTAACTATTCGACAGTTTGCACCATTATGCGGTTGTGCACTGGTGCTAGGTTTTAGAATGAATTTTTTAGCGTGTTCTTGGTTGAACGCCCAGAGGTGCGTTTTGGCGAACCAGAGACAGCAAGCTTGAAGGAAGAAAATGGCAGGAGGCCTATCTTCTTCATTTTTTGGCCAAATGAGGTGTTGTAAAAGCCCAGCTAGGGGTTTTTGGACATTCTGAATCCGTTGGAACTATTTTCAAAGCCATTTGAAGACTTCTTTTGCAATTTTTTAACCATTGAAGTTTCAGGAAGCTCTAGGGAGCTTGAAGCCCTCATTGTTTGAGGTCATGCTCATATGAGCCTATGTTTGTTTTATGTCATTGAATAATAATTTTTGGCTAATTATTATGATCTGAACACTTTGGGATAGGTTTCAGATCCATTTGAGGACTTTTATAGGTGTTTTTGCCAATGAGAAGCTCAGGGAAGCTTAAGGCCACATGTAGAAGAGGTCATGCCCGAATGAGCCATGATCCGTTTTTAGAGTTCTATTAGTCACTTTTGGGGTTTTTATGTATTTTGAACCCAATGGTACAGTTAGAATTTCCATTGGAGTTGAGTAGCAGCTTGTAAAAGAATTTTTGACAAATTAATCCCAGAGAGCCAAGTCCATTGATGGAGGCTCAAGGAGATGTAGCCCAGAGAGGGGTGAACTCCTTTATCATGTTGTTTTTGTTGTGAGTGTTTGCTGGTTATTATTTGCTGCAAGTTATTTTTGCTATTGCATTTATGAAAACAACATATTTAATCTTGCAAAGACCTCACACATAACCATTTAAAAGAAGCATAAACTTGGCACATAATCTATCTTGCATATTTTAACATGGAGCAAGGTCCTGTAAAGTTTTATTTTAATGAAGTAGAGGGTTCTTGCATAGCATAACAAGTCAGCCCACTATTTTCAGATCAAAAACCACACTAAGAAAAGAGGGAGTTTCATCGTAGAAAAATGGGAAAATGTCAGTATTCTTCCAATCACCTCTAAATGAAACAAAAACAATATCTAGGGCTACATGAATTGTTTTGTGGGTTTAGAATTAACTAAAATGCCCCCTTTCCAAGTGTTTTTTCAACACATTTTTGGATCGAAATCTAAACACTACAAATTCACTTCCTTAAAAATGTAATCTCTTCAGTTCTCAAAACGTGATCTAGGGGTTTTTTATATCTTTGAATCAACCTAGATTATCAAAAATGCAATATATGAAACATAGCAATCAAATTCATAAAATTTTGATTTGTCAAATTCTAGCAAGGGTGGGCGAAAATGGGACATTTTAATTAACACATTGACAACACCTATGAACAGTTCACACATATTTGTATCTAATGGACTTTGACTACGCTGAAATGTTGTGATAAACTAGATAAACACAAAATAGACTAAAACATATTATATCAATTTTTATGCCAAGAAGAATTCTATGATGTATTTCACAAATCAAAGGATCGTCATCAAGGACTTGGTCAAATGGTAAAGAAAGGATGTTTTATTCCCCATCCGAGATTCAAATCCCCTTGAGACCACTAGGAGGAGGTATAGGAGATGAATCATATCAGGTAATGGATTCATTCCCATGACTCTGGGAGACAAGGTAAAACAATTAACGGTGATTGAATCTCATCAAGCCCTAAATTAGGTCATTGTTGGACTAAAATCAAGGGAAAAAAAGGGAAAAGAGGCGGAAATGGGGGAGTGTGTTCTTCCCATTGCAATTGGATATATTTGTATCATGTTTTTTTATATCAATAAAACTTAAATGTGACTTTGACAAATAAATCAACAATTAATTATTTAAAGGTAGACAGTTTCATATGTAAATTTCCGTTATGTGTTGATTAAAGAAGACACTTATGATTGTATTTTTTAGTGGGTGATATAATCTTTTTGCTTTTTATTTACTAAAAAAATAATAATAGTTCAAAAACTATTATAATTAGATTTTAGAACAAGTAAACATTTCATCTTATCCATATACATGTTACTCATTGGCATTTACATATTATAGTTAATGTAGTTGCATATATCTAAGAGAGGGTGTCCAAGTGTTCCTGATTAAAACATTTATGACTATTTTTTACAAACTATTACTAAGAGACTTGTCATTCCAAAAAACAAAATAGAGGTTAAGCCAAATCTATGGCATTTCTGTATAAATACTTTCATAATTTCATATTATGGTAAAAAAAAATAGATAGAAGATATCCACTAACATAGCTAACTTCAAGATTAAAAATTTAAGAAAAAAAATAATAAAAAAAAGTATTATATGGATCAAGACATCATGTGCATCATTAGAGACACCTCGTTTTGCTAGTGAAACCCTCAACCCAAGACGACCAACAACATTGGGGATTATCAACAAACAATCCTTCATCTTCACCAATGAACATAGCCTTTGTGTTCACTATGTCCCCATATTTCTACATTATGTTGGAGTTATCAACATTGTTGTCCAAGGCCATATAATTCAGTGTGTTATCATGTTCAAAAGGTCTTCTCTCAACCTTGCCTCCATCTCTCCAATCCTTTTCTCAACATCATGTACATTCTCTTTTCCAACTCACCTAAAATTTCCATTTTATCCTCCACATTTTGAAGAACTATAAAGACCCAATGCCATTTCTTATTTTGAACTCCAACTCATTGTCCACTTCATCTCAACAATCCTACACTACTCTTTATGGCCTCCAACTACATAACCACTTCGCTCCATATCATCTTGGTCTTTTCCTACCACTTCTCCAAAGTCACTACGTATGGTTTCTTGTTGCAACCTTGATAAGGCATTGAAGGATTCATGGATTTCCTATTGTCCATACCACTATGGACCACTATAGAGGGAATGCACCTCGAGAAATCCTACCCCTATTACCCCTTCTTTTCCATTAATGCCCATGGAAAATTCTCAACTAAATACACCTTGATCTTCTCACACAAGGAAAACTTTTCCGAAAGATCTAACCTTAAAGAATAGTGACATGCAATTGAAAAGTATCATGATTTTACTAACTAGGAAGGGATTAGGAGGGGATCAATATATTCCCCGCCCTTTAATTTCCTTAATCAATCCTTAAAATTTCATTACCCTTAGATCCTTGTTTTCCTTCAATCTTGTAGCTAGCTAACTAGCTCGCCACCTTTAATAATTTCCCTCCTAATATAAGATAAGGGTAAGTTCATTCCTTCAAAGATGAAGTTGAACTATTCCATCTTTTCTTTAATAAACAAGTCATTACATTCAGCCTTGGTGAGAGTCTCCTTCCACCTCAAAATCATGAATACCTTGGGATTTGTAGATAAGGGTAAGTTCATTCCTTCAAAGATGAAGTTTAACTATTCCATCTTTTCTTTAATAAACAAGTCATTACATTAGCCTTGGTGAGAGTCTCCTTCCACCTCAAAATCATGAATACCTTGGGACTTGCAGATAAAGGTAAGTTCATTCCTTCAAAAATGAACTTGAACTATTCCATCTTTTCTTTAATAAACAAGTCATTACATTCAGCCTTGGTAAGAGTCTCCTTCCACCTCAAAATCATGAATACCTTGGGATTTGTAGATAAGGGTAAGTTCATTCCTTCCAAGATGAACTTGAACTATTCCATCTTTTCTTTAATAAACAAGTCATTACATTCAGCCTTGGTGAGAGTCTCCTTCCACCTCAAAATCATGAATACCTTGGGATTTGCATTGAGAAATACCTTCCTTCAAGGCATCCACATCATTAGAAACTTTGTTAATAAACTTAAGAAATATAAAGATGTATCCATCATTATTTCTTAGTATATTTTGTTTTGTTACTCCTAATAGAATAAAGTTTCCGCTTGCTAACCTATCAAAATTTAATTTGGCCTTGACCTCCTTCGGTGGAAACCAAAAAAATGTATTATTATTAGGCTTGTGAGGGGTTTTTCCTTAGGCAACAACATGGCATCATTATATATATATATATATATAATTAATAAAATAAATTTTAAAAAATGTCTAAAATATAATTTAAGCTTGCATTTGTATTATGTTTCTTCTTGAAATTATATTTGGACATGTTCTATTTAATTTTAAAACATAAATGTAATTATAATTTTATCAAAAATAATATTTTTAAAAAATATTAAAAATTTAATTTATATTGAATTTCTAAACTTACATTTGTAGTATGTTTCTTTTTGAAATTTTATTTGAATTTGAGTTAGATAGTCGTATATATTGTAATAGCTTATAAGTTAACTTTCAATTTGAGTTAGATAGTCGTATAAATTGTAATAGCTTATAAGTTAACTTTCTTTGACTTGGAATTAGTTGTTTGTAATTACATATAAATTTCTAAAGTTTTAAATTCTTTTTATTAATTTTATTATTTTATAAAATAAAAAATATTTTTAATTTTATAAAATTTGAAATTTTTATTTATTTTTAACATAATGATATAACTATTTTTTATGTGGTTTTAATAAGTATTGTCATTATAATATTTAATTAAAAATTTTAAAAATTCAACAAACTATCACTTAGCCATTTTTTTAATGAGTCATTTAATTTGATATTTTTTTATGTGAAAGATATCATTATTTTAATACATTCTTGATATAAGAGATATCATTATTTTAATCCGTTTGTACCTTTATTACTTCATCTAGTTCAAAAGTTCAACTTTTTGGAGTATTTACAAGCATATTTTCTGATCAATTTTTACTAAAATCCGGTAAAAAATTGTTTAAACTCCATATTTGAGTGTTTGAATCTATATAATTTGAGTTCCTCGAGGGTTTTTCAGGGTGTTGAATCCATTTCACCAAGATCTGTTTCGTCGAATTCCAATAAAAAAAGTTCAAAAAGTCGAATGTTTAGACAACACCTTATTACTTTGTTAATTTGATAGTACTTGTCATTAAATGTCATTATTCTTCATTCTTGTTATTTTTTAATTCATTTGTGTTCCATTTTGAAAAGTCTTTTATCTTAATTTTAAGTGAACTTTAAGTTTGATATAATATTATTATTATTAATCATAAATAAATAAAATAAATAATATTATTATTGTGATTTTTTACTTAAAAATTTTGTTTTAGCTCAGTCATACTTTTAAGTGTTATGGATAGGAGTAGTATGCAACAACTTGTATTCATCAATTTATTTTTAAAATGTTTGAAAACTACACTTCAATTTACAATTGTGATATTGTGAATATTTATTAAAACCTAGATGTACTCAATTCTACTTTATTTTTTAAAAACATAGATTAGTATTTATCACCTATATTTTTCTTTTGGACTATTCATAAATAATACTTTATTACATTATTACAAGTTTTAGATGTTCCATAACTATTTTACCTTTTTACTTATTGTAATTAATTTGTAAATTAATTTTGTTTCCTTTTTTTTTCAAATTTTTCATAAGAGGCGGGTACTAAGCAACATTGTTGCTTATTCCACTTGTTTAATTTTAAAACATAAATCTATTGTCTAAAATTTAGGTTAAAAAATGTAAAACATAATTAAATGAAAAGAATTATGTTTACATCTTTCTCATTATAAAATTCAGTGTTAATAGAATTTGAAATTTCATCATTTGTCTTTTTCATGTAAGCAAATCAATGACATGAGAGAAATATTCATTTAATTAGTGAAGTGAATTAATCCACAAGACAATAAGATAGTCATAACCTTTTACATATATGTGAAATAATACCTTTATTTCATTAACAACATCACGTTTATAATCGACATAATAAATATGATCAAATTGAATTGTATTTATCTATTATATTTATGAGCAATATTACACTTATTATTATACTTGTAAGGTCGTCGGCTAGAAGGGGGCGGGTACCCTCGCCCAAGTCCTC
>SNQJ01S0146603.1:0-12932 GCA_010110895.2 Picea sitchensis
TTATTTTTAACAGAAGTTTTTCTTTAAAATTTGTTTTTTATAATAATAAGTCAAAATTAATTATAAGAAAGAACAACAATCATCATTAATTTAAAAAAAAAAAAATACTACTCAAATTAGTTGAGACAATGAAGTTAATGAAGAAAATCTATAATTTTTAATTATAATTAATATAAACTCATATTAATTTCAAATTATTAACCTTTCAAATGCATAAAACATATTGAAATACAATAAGTAATTAAAATGTAAATTATGGCAATTAAATCTAAAATGCAAATTATGGTAATTATGGTAATTGAAATATAAAAAATAATTAAAATGTAGATTAATCAGATTTCAATTTTAAATGATTTGTCATATTAATTTTTTTATCCTTTTAACTTAACAAAATTATGATGATTTAATGTTTTTTCAGCACATAAATAAATTTGTGAAATAAATCCAAATAATCATGGATAAACCAATTTCAATCTAAGTATATGTTAATCCTTATGGTCATATTATATATTTATATCCAAACATTTTTTTTTATTTGGAACTTCATAATTTTTGGTATAAAAGAACAAAAAGATGATGACACATTAACAATAGTCAAGGATGAATTTAAAAATAAATCACAAATTGAAACAAATGACCTTATAGAAGCAAAAATGTTGGGAAAAATAATTAAAGATAAAGATAGGTTGATTGGGGTTAGAGTCAATCTCTAATGCTCTCTCAAATATTTATAAATGAATATCTAGTTTTAAAGGATCTAGCTAAATTAACGAAACAAGTTCAAAAGGTAGAGGAAAAGAAAAACCAAGAAAAATGAGCAATAATTAGAAACTCAAAAGCTATTATTAGGATAGAGACCAAAAAGATAACAATTAATAAAAATCATTAAAACTTTAGTGATCTTAGAACCCTTCTTCTCTTAATGTTTTTCATGCATCCAAATAACATTATAAGGAAATCCTAATAAATTCAAATAATTTCTTATTTTTCTTAAAATTAAATAAACAATTTTTTGTCTCAATAAAAATTAGTAGCCATCTTCTTTATCTATAGATATAATAAAATGTATAATACTTAATTAACTATGTTACCCAAAAAAAAAAAATAATGAGGAAGTAGGTTTTTTGAACTGCTTTATTTACAAAGTCAAGATTTATTAATTAATAAATTGATTTAATATATATATATATTAATAAAAAATATGTAAATTTAGTAAAATGGAAAATATTAATTTAATGAACAGTTATGATAAATTTATATATATCAATATGGGTATATGCTTTGTCCTTTGGTGAACAATTTTTTAATTAGTTAATTATTTATGATAAATTTAGTATAACTTTATTGAAGATTTAAAACTCCAAACTCTAAATACTTCTTAAAAAAAATTCAAATTTAAGATTTAAAACTCCAAACTCTAAATACTTCTTAAAAAAAATTCAAATTTAAAGCAAAATATGAATCAGTTTTATTTTACTCTCAATGTAATTAAAAACTCCCTGTATATTAGCCTTTCTTTTATTATGAGTGCAGTTAAACGGTCTCTCAATATATAGAGCTTTTTTTTTAACACTGATGGAAATAAAACTCTATCGATCTCTATAGCCTGAAGGGTATGTCTGTTACCTGGACAACCAGAGGAGGGATATCATGATGCTCATATGTGGCTGGATATTCGTACAGCAATTGCTTCAAACATGGCCTGAGTTGGGTTAGGTATCCAACTTCCTCCAGACTGCAGTTTGCACTGCCTTCAACGAACACGGCACCTTCTCCTGTACACCATACCTCCAACCGCCCATCGGCAGTTTTTCTCATCCGTCCAGCCAGAGGATAGTAGTAAACCAGAGCTTTGGAGAGCGCAAGTCGGATAACCTGGGCTGGATCTGCCTGGTTTGATGGACAAGAACGATAAACGTGCAGGGTTTGACATGTGACTCTAACGCCAACCTCATTGTCTATGTTCGACAGGTAAAGTACATCCTCAGGTGTATTCTCAGCAGGAGCCACCATGACTGGCTCCAGTGTATTTACGCATAAGCCAGTGATATTACCACCTCCATTCTGAAACTTCTCCATTGTTTATTACAGCTTTTGGCTGCTAGACTCTAACGACAGACTCAAAGTTTTCAGAAACTAATACGGGTGGATTAACAGTGATGGAAAGGATCTGACACTTTCGGAAAAAGAAGCGAGGAAACATGGGATAAACAATATGATCGTTTATTCGAGTCTCGAGTAGACTCCAATTTATATGTATAATATGGGAGGATCTTAATAAAGATAACTACACTTTCGTTTTCTGTATGGTGAGAAAAGCCTGTCAAAGCTTTTTGTAATGTAACCTCACTTGACAGGACTCTAATATTATCTCGAAAACACCTCAGCGATGGTTGCGTTTGATATCGTTTGAATTTTGGGCATTCAAATCGTCCGTGGAATTTGGTTGATAAAGAACTGTTGAAACGGAATTTGGTGGATAAAAAATTGTTGAAATGGTAGCTTGTATTGTTCAAGGTATTTACATGGATTTAAAGAAGTTCCACAACTTTTCAAAACCTAATATGTGTTTTTGCCATACGGATGACTCTGCATTTCTATCGCAGTTATTACATTGACTTTGTCGACCCATGGATATGAATGCTTCCATTTCATTTCAATTAATAGATTGACTTGATGGACAGATGGATATGAATGCTTATATGGATTGATTGGGATGGGATGCTCGATACATTGACTTTATGGACATATGGGTATGATTGCTTCTACAAATAGATGGGCATACTTAATACATTGACTTTATTGACACAGATATGAATGAATACTTCTCTGGATAGATTGGGATGCTTGATGTATTGAATTGTTGAGACATGGAGATGGATACTTCTGTGGATAAATTGGGATGCTGAATACATTGGGTTTGATACATGGACTTTTGTGACATGGATATGGATATTCTCGTGGATAAATCTGGTTGCTCAATACAATGCATTGTATAATGGTTTTAATTTTTTTTTTTCTTCAAATTTATTTTCAATATAAAATGTAATTTAATTTAGTTGAAAAAATTTTGTGTAATTAGAATTATACATAATTAATCATTCAAATGTTTACATAAAACAATTTTTTTTTTAGAATTTTAAATAAATTAAAAATATATATATCACCTGAAAAAAGCTATAATTGGTCTTGTCTAATTGTTTTATGAAATAATTTTTTTTGCAAGAATCTCACGATATAAATTTGTACTAAATCAGTTTTTTTGTTGTTTAAAATTCATTTCTGAATGTAGGGATGGATTTAGCATAATCTCTGATAATACATAAATAATCATTCAAATCTGCAGATCTAACAATTTCTCACCAAATATCCTCTAAAAATAGTCTGAAAAAATGATTTCTTATAACATTTAAACTAGAGTAAAAAATAGAACAATTAAACTATAACCTTAATACAATGATTATTTAGAAATAGTTTAATCTTTAAATTCTTGTTTTTTTTGGTTTTTTTTTTAATATTTATCTATAAATAATATCTATAACTTAATCTATGATAAAATTTAGGTACAAAATATAAATATAAATAATATCCATAACTTAATGTCTAATAATATTTAGTACAATTTTTTAATAAAATTAAGCTTACTTTTTAACCATATGTATATTAAGATTTAGATAAACAAACTATAATTAGAAAAGTAAGTAGACATGCAGATTACCGTTATTACGCTCATCAATAAAATAATAATGTGTAAAGACTTTAAATTAATGTTATTACGTTCATCAATAAAATAATAATGTGTAAAGACTTTGAATCAATAAAATAATAATGTGTAAAGACTTTAAATTAATAAAATAATAATGTATAAAGACCTTAAATTAGTTGTAATAAATAAGTTAAATACAAATATAATAATGATTTTATTTATAATAATTTTTCAAATAAAATTATTAATAATTATATATAGAATTTAGATAAATAAATAATAATCAACAAAATAATAAAAATAAAAAAGTAAATTATGCTTTTACCTTTAATTATTATTTTATAAATAATAATGGATAAAAAAAATAACTTAACACTTATCATGAACAAATAAGATGCAATTATTACATAGTGATAATTTCTCAAACAAAATCATTTAAAAAAACACCCACTTCAAAACAGGTGAAAGGTATTATCTGAAAATTAAGAAAGGTACAATACATTTATAAAAGAAATTTTGAGTTTAAGCGATTTTTTTGGCAAATAACCCCTCTCTCCCTAACTCCAATCCAAGTACTCAATTTATAGGTACAAAGAAATCATAAAAGATTTATTTTTTCTAATATTATAAGCTAAAAGCATAGTTATTTATTTTTACTTAAAAAATAATATTGATTTTTAGCTTTTACTTTAAAAAAAAAAAAAAAAAAACATTCATTTATACATGATTCTTAATTTTTAATAAAAAAATTACTTCATACATTATTTTTGGTTTTTACTAAAAGCATTACTTCATGAATGAGATAAGTGTCATAGCGCCTATTGGAAACCTCTAACATTTTTGGTATCTTCTAAAATCCTTAATCACAAGGTGTATGACACATCTTCTCTAAATTTATCTGAGTTGTCATATACCTCTCAAGAGCATAAGGGAGAATGGAATAAACTAGGGGCCATAAAATTCATAGACTCACAACTCAATTTATTTGTGTTCACTAGCTTTATTAATGCATTTGCAACATTCTAAAAAATGTTAAATTTCTCCAATGTCACATTTTCATTCTCTATCATATCTTCAAGAAAATGGTATTATATATCAATATACTTTTTCACTGCATGAAAGGTTGGTGTCTTTGCCCAAAAACTAGTAGTGTTACTATCACATTGAAGTGTCGTAGCTCTTTGAATTATCACCACAATCTGTTATCACAATTTTGTAATCCAAATGGCTTCCTTACAAGCATGAGTAGCTACCATATGCTATGCCTTTGTAGCAGACAAAGAAACCACACTTTGTTTCTTCCTCTCCAACTCACTACTATGTCAAACAATCAAAATACATTTTTTAGTAGATCCCCTCCTATCTATGTTCCCTTCCCAATAAGATCTACATAAACCTGTATCTCCATTAGCCACTAGTCCCTTGAAATATCACCATAATAACAAATGGAATACTCCAAAGTACCTCACATATCCTTGAAGATCCTTTTCACTAGAATCCAATGTTAATGACTAGGATTAGCCATGAATCGGTTCAAGATTCCCACTGCTTGTGAAATCCTTGGTTTAGTATAGAACATAGAATACATCAAACTACCAATTATACTACATAAGGAACACATTTTGTATTTTCCATCACTATGGGTGTTGTAGGAAACTGCACAAGTCAAGCTTAGTTCTCACAAAAATATGAACACTCAATGGTATGTAATCTACAATGAACGTACACTAAAACACAAAGTTCACATATTTACTCGAGCCCAACCAAAGATTTTTGTTTTTTTTATCTCGCTTCATCTACATTCTTAAGATACACTTTGCAATCTGCAAGTCCTTTGTGTCAAATTGTGTCTAAATTTGAGGCTTGAAATCACTAATCACATCCTTACTATTACCAAAAAATAGCATATTATCTATGTACAACATGGTAACAAGAAAATGACCATTATCCTATTTGTAATCCGCGCAATGATCCAATTTATATATCAAAAATCTTGAACTCAACACAAAAGAATCAAACTTTTGGTACCAAAAATTTTGGGCAACTATTTGAGACCATATAGAGACTTTTATAATTTGCAAACCAATGACTCTCTAGATTTTTTAATATGGTGTTCTAGTTTTGTCATATATATCTCCCCGTCCAAAGTCACCATGGAGGAATGTTCTCTTCAGATCCATCTATTCTATATCTAAATCAAAATTTGTTGCTTCAAATAATATGAACATGATTGTTGGCACAGGGGAGGACCTAGGGTTCAATGCTACAACAGTGCACCAACAAAACCCTAACTATCGGCCCTTTCGGCAACACGTGCGAAGCAAATGAAGTCTCATCCAAGGTAGAGGCAGGGATGGTTGCAAGACTTAGGTGTCTGCAACCTTAGCTGGGCCACAGATATGTGATTCTATTACTTAACATAGCACTTAGCAACTACAGTTCATCAGCATTCAACTTAGTATCTACTCCACAGATAAAACAGAACATCGCAACATTCATTCACATTTAACGTATCTAAGAACTTAGCATAAAGAGATACATTAGATCTAGTAGATCTAAGCACTAAGCAAGTTCACGTAGTTCAGATCTAACATCCATATACATCGTTAGCACAAAGCATAAACAGATCTATCCATCTATATCAAATCACTTAGCAAGTAAAGACATAAACACATCAATACATCGCACATAGCATAGCAACACAACATGTACGTGGTTCACCCCCAACCAAGGGCTACGTCCACCAACTCTTCTTCTTTATTATCTTCAGTCAAGCTTCTTACAGGCACATAGCATCAAAATTGTACTCCACAGAAGACAGGATATCTGTGTGCACTCTGTCAGATCCTCCTTCTTCAAGTGAGGATACAACACCAAGCCTTCTTACAATTACTTGCGCGTAGGTCTGCAAGTCTCACACAGTAGGCACAAAGCATCTACAATCCATACTTGGCACTTAGCTCAATATCACACAGATATATATGCATATGCATTTCCTTACATTGCCTAGACATCTATTTACACTTTACAAAATAGGCCTAAACATGGGTAAACCCATGGTCCGACATCCCCATAGCCGTTACATAATCCCAAATCCCAAAAAGGTGCCGAGATCCCGCGATCTCTACTTCGTTTCGCGCTCCACCTTCGATAGGCTGTCGAAGTCCCAAAATAGGTTAAACTTGACCAAGGATCTCCCAAAACTTAGTCAAGGGCCAACAGGCCCCCAACACTTAGCTGTGACTCGTCCCGAGTCACTCTAGTCTGGGAAGCTCTTCTTCAAAATCCTTGAGCGTGGCTCAAGATTCTTTGACTTGTTGTTGTGCCACAACCTCTTGTTCAACAAACTCTTGAATGATTGCATCATTGACATGTCCTTCTATGCGTTGTTCAGCTGCACTGACAACCTGCTCGAGTTCTACTTCTCGGCCTTCGACCTTTGTGAACAATTGGTAAGTGTTACCTTGTACAGATTGGAGCCTCTGAGTTACTTGCATAACTCTGCTCTGGATAGTGTGGATATGTTGATGGGAAGTGCGTTGCTCCTGGGATTGCTTCATTCTTTCCACAACTGACAGGGGATTCAACTATGCATGTATTGTCTCTTCTTGTTGCTTTACTTCCCGGAGCCGCGACTCCAGTGCCTTCAATTCTGGGTTCTTAGTGAGTATCTCATATGTATGGGAATTACGATTAATCAACTGCTTGCATTCCATGGAAAGGGCCTTTATCCTTTCAAATATGCTCCGGGCAGTTGCTTCTCTTTGATCCCTTACATCCTGCGGAGTCTTGGGCACTGTGCGGAGCTCTAAGTCTACTATGCGTTGTTGTAGCTGTTGGATGGATTCCGCGAGATGCTCTATTTGTTGCATGACTCAATCCTCTGCCTTTATTTCTAGGACTATCACAGAGCGAAGTGCTTTGTTGACTGCTTCTTTCACTTTGAGTTTCTTCGTGAGAAACTGTTCTTTTCCTTGTTGCATCTGTGCTTTTTCTTCCTCAAACTTCACTTAGAGAGCAATCTTTTCATGTTCTATAGCGTTTCATTTTTCTACGAGTACGCCTTGCACTTGCTTCAAGGCTTGGGTGCCTTGTTCTGTTTCTTCTTTTGCTCATTGAAGGCGAGCTTTGACTGTATAAACAAGTCGGCAGAGTTGGGTTGGATCATCTCCCAACTCTAGTTCTCTCGATGGCAGGGGCATAGTGGATACTGTGTGGCTCTACTGAAGGGCTTGTTGTACCCCTCGGAGTTCAACTCCATTTCTCTCATATATTTCTTCCTGCTTGGCTTCTTGTTTCTCTTCTATTTCCAGTGAAGCGTCGTTCAGGGTTGCTATGATGAATTTAAAATCATCAGAGGTGAGGACAGTCTACATCTTGGTCATGGTGGCTTTTGATTTCTTCCAGGAAGAAGATTTTGGGGGGGAAACCTTCCTCTTCTTCAAGGGTTCAACCTCGTCTCTGGGTGGTATTACTTAGCCTGGCTTCTGTTCAGCTTCTACTTCATCATCACCCCCTTGGTTAGGTGACACTGAAGTAGTCTTTACTGAGGTGCTTCTTAAATTTTGGACCTTCTCAGTCTTCTTGGGTGTATTATGTTCTTTATGAGTGTCCTCTAGGTTGTCAAGATCAAATATCTCTGCAGGGTTGGCGGGGATAAGGAGGTCAGGGGACCATTCCTTAGTGATCTCCTCAAGGTCTTCTTCTATAAGTTTATAATATGACTAGAGCTACTCTTCATGTTCATATGCTCGCACTGTAATGCAGATGAAGTGTCGATATGTGCTGAACTTCATCAAGGGTTGGAACCTCTGTAATGTGTTTAGAGTCATGTGAGGCTCAACTTCGATGGATCTCTTTAGCTAGAGGTAATATGTATGAAACACAGAATTCGACTGCCATTGTTTGTTCATATCACTTGAATACCAAAGAGTAGCGAACTTCACAACAAGCAGTTCAAATGGCTCTATGTCTAGGAAGGTCGCACCTTCCGGCATCTCCCAAGCAACAAATGCAATGAGGATCAGGAGCCAACTGAAATGAAATCCATAACCTTGATCCTGTGCTTCTCATAAGTCTAGTTCCAACTGGTTAACTAGGTACTTCACCCAGTTTATCTGTAGGCCTTCCGCGCACTTCGCTAAGAGGTCAACGACAAAGTCGGTAACCTGTGTAGTTTGGTTCTTCCTTACTAACTTTCCATCTATCAATTGACATGCTAGGTGCACTGCACCATTCTGGATGGAAGCTACCTTGTAGCCTCTTGTTCCCTTCTCAACATCGCCATGTGTATCCTTGATCTTCTGTGCCAGCACGTGATCTGCAACTTTTCCTAGATAAAACTCCTGCGGGTTGGGTCTTTTCATACTCAGTCCTGTGATCCTGTGGATCAATGTTGGGTCAACTGTAATACGGTGGTCTAGCCATAAGTAGACGCCATGGTAACATGATAGTAGCATCTTGACACATGCGTTGACTTCCTGGTGTCTTCCAAAGTGTGGGATCTTCATGACATGCAAAAGGGTGGACTACGCGAGGTTCATCGTCCATGACTAGGGAATTATCTTTGAATTATTCCCCTTCGTTCTGGTTAGGTACTTGTATGCGGTGAGCATACCATAGATCTTGCGATCTCCAAGGTTGAAGTCATTGAACTTCAATGATGTGATCTTATCCTGCTCTGCTCGAACTGTGTGTATCCCCTTCGGGAGGTATGCAGTGACCAAGGTGTACTCGAAATCTCTTGGCACACTATCACGATTCACTTCTCTAGCCAGGGGTGGGATGTAATCAGGTAATATGGTTGGAATCAACTTCACATTTGCTAGGTTGTCTTTATGCTTAGTTCTCTTTTCCACTGATGGTCGGGATGATCTAGCTCTATGAGCAATCGACAGAGAGGCTTGCAGTCCTCTTGTAGATGATTCTTGTATACATGGAGACATCGACATTACTCGTTCAGTCATGAGGTCGATGAGAACTTCTTCGACAACTTTCTCTGCAGCACTGAACTCGTCCGATATACATGCTCGGGGTTGTAAATCTTGGGTTTGAGGAGTAATTTAGACACTGCAATGGGATAGAGGACAATAGTGCAATGATAACTGTGTAAAATCAATGAGTCTACGAGCTCAGATTCACGGTTAGCAAAAGTGTTCTTGGTGCATGGAACAATGAGATACATAGATAACTTGGCAACAGATCTCTTGCAACCGGCAGGAAGACTTCATTAACTTTGTTATGTCCGTTACAGCACGCTCCAACGGTTTGGTGGTGGACCATAAATGTCTTTCTACCCATTCAGAGGGTCGAACGAATGGTTATATTGTTCCCAATGGCTATATTTCTTCACCCTGGTGAAGTGCCATGTGGTATTGCTCTGTCATCCCGACGAAGCTCCAATTTTGCAAATTTCCTTTCTACGAAGTTCCCTCTGGAACCATCTGTAACTTTTCGATCTTAGCTCTCTTCTTACTTAGATTTTTGGCCTTCTTTCTAGTGAGATTCATCTCGAAATTCCTTTTTCCATTTTGATTCTTATCTTCTTTTGGCATAGTTACTTCGCGTTGTTGAATTCTTTCTTAAGATTTGAGGGTGATACTTCTTCTTTATCTGGAATAGGTACTTCAATATTCTGTGGGTCTTCTAGTGTTCTTGCAACTTTGGCATTCAGTTCTCTGGTGTTAAATAGCTTCGATCTATTCTTCTATTCTTCAATCAAATGTGTGATCCTTCTAGTCATGAAATCTTTTAACTCTTGTTTCTTCTTCTCTAAAACTTCTTATTCTTCCTTCCTTCTAGCCTGGTCTCTTTCAATCCAAGGTTTTCCGAGCAACATAGGAAATGGAGCGTTGTCCTCAATAAATTTAACAACTTCAAATTATTCTTTTGTCGAAGTTCCATTGGCACTGATAGATATTTGGGTAAGCTTTCCACATAGGTTTATCATTTTCCCTTTGAATAGTCCTATTCCTCCTAATGAAGGAATCATAGCAGGCCTTCCTATAGCTTCCCAAGTTCTTTCTGTCATGATATTCACTTGTGTTTCCTCATCTAGAACACAGTTAATGTCGAAGTCTCCTATTCTTTCTTCAATGCATAATTTTTCTTTGAATATCTCTGATAAGATGACATGTCGATGGTCATTCAAGGTGTCTTTTATCTGTAGCAATACTTTCTCTCATTCTTTCTAGGGTTCTTCCATAATCGTGGTTTCTGGATCTTCCTTAGGGTTTTCTTGTCTCATGTTCATTCATTCAAGCTTAGCAATCATTCTAGGGCAATCCAATACTTTATGGTCCATAGCTTTGCAACAAAAACAACTAGGTCTTCTCTGAGAGAACTCCTTATCAAGGTGTCTCATTTTTATGCAACTGTAATAGAGGGTTAATCCTCTCTTTCTTTTAAATGATTCCCAACTCTTCCTATACTACGTGTTAGGATCATGGTAGCTAACCTGCAAAAATTTCTTTCTAGGATCCTGCATCCACTTGTTAGTCCAAATATTCTTTCTATGCATAGGTATAACATATCTTTCACTATTTTTATCAGATCTACGCATGTCAAACCTTCTTTCATCTATTAGTGTCCTAGTTTTCAAGCTAGTACAGAATCTATCAAACATACCTAGATCCATACTATTGAAACAAAAATTTCCACTTATCTTACTTCTACAGAGCACAAAGATTTTAGATCTATAACTTTTCACTATTCTTACCTTTATCAGAGCACAAAGCATTCAGATCTTACCTCTTTTATTTAAATCGGACATCTTTATTTAGCACAAATCTTCACAAATCAAGTATATAATGTGCACTAGAGCAACAAATCCATCTCTCACAATTTCAAGTTGGATCTTTGCACAAAGATTCTTCTTCCTCAGTTCCCAACAATCACAGTTCCAGGTCCAAGCAACGAAACCATTTGTTGTCTCAAAGGCAGACCCAGGGTTCAACGCTACAGCAACGCACCAACAAAACCCTAACTACTGACCCTTTCAGCAACACCTGCGAAGAAGATGAAGTCTCACCCGAGGTAGAGGCATGGGTGGTTGTAGGACTTAGGTGTATGCAAACTTAGCCGGGACACATATATGTGATTCTAATACTTAACAGAGAACTTAGCAACTATAGTTCATCAACATTCAACTTAGTATCTACTCCGCAGATAAAACACAACATCGCAGCATTCATTCAGATCTAACGTATCTAAGCACTTAACATAAAGAGATAGATTAGATCTAGCAAATCTAAGCACTAAGAAAGTTCACGTAGTTCAGATCTAACATCCATATACATTGTTAGCACAAAGCATCAACAAATCTATCTATCTATATCAAAGAACTTAGTAATTAATTACATAAACACATCAACACATCACACACAAGATAGCAACACAGCATGTACGTGGTTCACCCCGTCGGATCTTTTAATGACTATGGTTGAGTTTTAATTTTGCATGCGTTAATTAACCATTTGAGAAACTTAGTGAAAGAATGAGGAAAGAAGAGGAATTATGACAGCCATATATACATTTGCAAATCTGAAATGAAAGAATAAACAACAAACCATAACACGCAGATTGATAACAGAGTTCGGCACAACTTTGCCTATGTCTCCGGGCCTTTTTCTCTATGGGGGAGGCTTCTTTATTTCTGTTAAAAAGCTCAAAAGTACATCGCTACAATGCCAAATGGCTACAAGACTGATCTGGTCATATTCTTCCAGATCTCTAGAACCATACAAAGAAAACGGCACACAAAACGGACGTTCGAAGCTCCCAGAAATGATCTGACAGCGTCTCCTCCTCAAAAGCTTCTCTGCCTCAAAATGGCTTTGGCTTGGCTTCTCCTCAACATAATTCTTCTCTGAATGCTCTCTATGGCCTCAAACATGTCTTGGTTATATAGCTGGGAAAGTTGGTTGTTCATCCCCAACTTCCTCCCAAAAATTAGGCTCCAAAACTACCCAATAACTCCCAAAAACCATTAAAAATAGGCTTAATTACCATTAAAACCCAAAAATTGGTTATAAAACACACTTTATAGTTAGATTTGGGCATAATCCCCATCTTGCCCAGTGCACGCCCCCTTGATAGGGTCATATGGGTTCATATGGCCAAGCGCTAGCCCAAAGGGCTAAGCGCTGGCCCCTCTCCATACAATACTTTGCAATATATTTTATAATGTGGGTTTTACATCATAAGAAATAATTTGGTGTATTGGCAA
>SNQJ01S0146603.1:12956-23886 GCA_010110895.2 Picea sitchensis
CACGTGGCTGCCCATGACTGGGCCACGTGGCATCTCCCCATTTGTCGGATTAATGCCACTTGTCAGTTATTGACTGGTCCAGTTGCCTGCCACATGTCTACCTTGTCAACAAACCCGCCCAATCACCATCATCCAGAGAGTGCCACATCATCTCCTGCACAGTCATCTTGTTGATGTCATGCTACCATCAACGTTGACTTTTTGACCATTTGACCTTTGACTTTTTACCTATTTGGGCTTCCGATCAAAACGCGATAAATTTCGCATACGAAGCCCGTTTGACAAAGTAAATATATCGCCAAAATCAGGAAAACGAGACGGACACAATGGCATTGGTTTCGTTGGATTCTAAGAACTTTCATTTTTGAGCATTTTTCAAGCCCTGTCAGGCTTCTGGATCTGATTTCGGATCACCCAAGGTAGAGGCATGGGTGGTTGTAGGACTTAGGTGTATGCAAACTTAGCCGGGACACATATATGTGATTCTAATACTTAACAGAGAACTTAGCAACTATAGTTCATCAACATTCAACTTAGTATCTACTCCGTAGATAAAACACAACATCGCAACATTCATTTAGATCTAACGTATCTAAGCACTTAACATAAAGAGATAGATTAGATCTAGCAGATATAAGCACTAAGAAAGTTCACGTAGTTCAGATCTAACATCCATATACATTGTTAGCACAAAGCATAAACAGATCTATCTATCTATATCAAAGAACTTAGCAATTAATTACATAAACACATCAACACATCGCACACAACATAGCAACACAGCATGTACGTGGTTCACCCCACCCTGGGGCTACATCCACCAACTCTTCTTCTTTATTGTATTGAGTCAAGATTCTTACAGGCACATAGCATCAAAATCCTACTCCGTAGAAGACATGAGATATGCGCGCACTCCGCCAGATCCTCCTTCTTCGAGTTAGGGTAGAACACCAAGCCTTCTTACAATTACTTCCACATAGCTCTATAAGTCTCACACAGTAGGCAAAAATCATCTAAAATCCATACTTAGCACTTAGCCCAATATCACATAGATATATATGCATATGTCTTTCCTTACATTGCCTAGACATCTATTTATACTTTACAAAATAGGCCTAAACATGGGTAAACCCATGGGCCGACATCCCCATACCCGTTACATAATCCCAAATCCCAAAAAGGACCCAAAAAGGGGCTGAGATCCCGCGATCTCTACTTATCCTAGCGCTCTACCTTCGACAGGCTGTCGAAGTCCCAAAATAGGTCAAACTTGATCAATGATCTTCCAAAACTTGGTAAGGGGCCAAGGAACACATTTTGTACTTTTCATCACTATGGGTGTTGAAGGAAACTACACAAGTCAAGCTTAGTTCTCAAAAAAATATGAACACTCCATGGTCTGTAATCTACAATGAACGTATGCTAAAACACAAAGTTCAAATATTTACTTGAGCCCAACCAAAGATTTTTGTCTTTTTTATCTCGCTTCATCTACATTCCTAAGATACACTTTGCAATTTGCAAGTCCTTTATGTCAAATTGTGTCTAAATTTGATGGGTGAAATGACTAATCACATTCCTACTATTACCAAAAAATAACATATTATCTATGTACAACATGGTAATAAGAAAATGACCATTATCCTATTTGTAATCCGTGCAAGGATCTAATTTATATATCAAAAATCTTGAACTCAACACAAAAGAATCAAACTTTTGGTACCAAAAATTTTGGGCAACTATTTCAGACCATATAGAGACTTTTATAATTTGCAAACCAATGACTCTCTAGATTTTTTAAGATGGTTTTCTAGTTTTGTCATATAGATCTCCCCATCCAAAGTCACAATGTAGGAATGTTCTCTTCAAATCCATCTGTTCTATATCTAAATCAAAAGTTGTTGCTACAAATAATAGGAACATGATAGATGCTAGTAAATAGCAATTGGGGAAATAATTTATAACACTCATCTTAGTGTTAACTTTTCAAATAGTGATTTCACCAAATGTGAAATGAAGATAAGATATTATGGTTAGACCTTTTAAACAAAATTTGCAAATATATATAAGGTTGCACAATTTGCATAATGGTTGTGTGTGTGAGTGTGTGTGTGTGTGTGTGTGCAAGTTAATGATGGCCTCTCATGATGCGTTAATGGAAATACAAACATGGAAAAAACAAAGAAACCACACTTTGTTGCTTCCTCTCCAACTCGCTACTATGTCGAACAATCAAAATACATTTTTTAGTAGATCCCCTCCTATCTATGTTCCCTTCCCAATAAGATCTACATAAACCCATATCTCCATTAGCCACTAGTCCCCTGGAATATCACCATAATAACAAATGGAATACTCCAAAGTACCTCACAAATCCTTGAAGATCCTTTTCTCTAGAATCCAATGTTAATGACCAGGATTAGCCATGAATCGGTTCAATATTCCCACTGCTTGTGAAATCCTTGGTTTAGTATAGAGCATAGAATACATCAAACTACCAATTATACTACATAAGGAACACATTTTGTATTTTCCATCACTATGGGTGTTGTAGGAAACTGCACAAGTCAAGCTTAGTTCTCACAAAAATATGAACACTCAATGGTCTGTAATCTACATTGAACGTATGCTAAAACACAGAGTTCACATATTTAATCAAGCCCAACCAAAGTTTTTTGTTTTTTTTATCTCGCTTCATCTACATTCCTAAGATACACTTTGCAATATGCAAATCCTTTATGTCAAATTGTGTTTAAAGTTTAGGCATGAAATCACTAATCACATCCTTACTATTACCAAAAAATAACATATTATCTATGTACAACATGGTAACAAGAAAATGACCATTATCCTATTTGTAATCTGCGCAATGATCTAATTTATATATCAAAAATCTTGAACTCAACACAAAAGAATCAAACTTTTGGTACCAAAAATTTTGGGCAACTATTTGAGACCATATAGAGACTTTTATAATTTGAAAACCAATGACTCTCTAGATTTTTTAAGATGGTGTTCTAGTTTTTTCATATAGATCTCCCCCTCCAAAGTCACCATGTAGGAATGTTCTCTTCATATCCATCTTTTCTATATCTAAATCAAAAGTTGTTGCTACAAATAATAGGAGCATGATATATGTCAGTAAATAGCAATTGGGGAAATAATTTATAACACTCATCTTAGGGTTAACTTTTCAAATAGTGATTTCACCAAATGTGCAATGAAGATAAGATATTATGGTTAGAGATTTTAAACAAAATTTGCAAATATATATAAGGTTGCACAATTTGCTTAATGGTTGTGTGTGTGTGTGTGTGTGTGTGTGTGTGTGTGTGTGTGCAAGTTAATGATGGTCTCTCATGATGCGTTAATGGAAATACAAACATGGAAAAAACAATCTGATAACTTGGAGGGACTATTCAAGGTACTTTTACAATGAATTTGAATATGGTGTAAAAAGATGAAATTTAGGAAATTGAATTGGCTTTCTAAATATATATTTTCTATTTGTAGAAATTGTGAATAATTGTGTGAAATTTTACTTTCTCTAACAATGGTATGATATTTTTCGAGCAAGATATAATGTATATGTCTCTATTATTTCAGGTGTTGAGTACCTTAAAAATGGATTTTCCTTAAATTTTTCCTTATAATTGTAGAGAAGCCATTGTTCTAGTGTGGGGTATTTTTTCAAAATTTATAATATTTATTTTATATATTTTGTAAATTATTAAAATCAATATATCCTTGAAATTACAACGCTTTCCATTAGTGAAGGCTACGAGGGTCTTAACATTATCAAACAAATTTTTATTTTTCTTATATTGTAGATCATGGTTGACCTGAAAATGGATAGAACCTATACAACACTTGATCTAAAAATATCACTAAGTTCAATACCACTTTCCTTATTCCAACAATCTTCTATTGACAATTCTTATAGCATGGAAGTGATTTATCTTACTCTAACAAACATTTTAACTGATAATCATAACTTGCATAATCCATTCATACATAAGCATATACAAAATCACATGAAAGAAATTTTGCAATGACCTTCTTATACGTTATTCAAAATCTATTACAAATGTCAAATTTGACACTGTCTCACAAAATGAAATCCAATCACTATAAGAACTATATAATTCTTTTACAAGTGCCCAATGGTTCTCTTACAGTTTACAAATCCCAAATTTGCAGAATTCTAGCTTACAAATGAGTGATAATATTGTCACCATTGGCTTCATCTCAGAAAACCGATTCCAATGACTATAAATGCCCTATAAATACAAAAATTGGCTTCAAAAGACTATGAGCTGAGCTTTAAGCACATAAGAATCACAACTCCTTTACACAAAAATCCGTGCAAATATAAGAAAGTTTGAGCTTTCCCGAGAAACTCACCTCAAACTCCCTTCTCAACTCTAAAATTTGAGCTCCAAAAATCCCATGCCTTTGCATTGAAATTTGGTTCCTTTTTATAGCCCAAAAGGCCATATTTTGGTTATAACCTCCATTTAATACATAACAAACCCTTTTGTTTTAATTGGTTATCAAAGCCAAATTCATGGCACATTGGTTAATTTGTTAGAATGTATGGAGGAGGTTGTGGGTACCAACCCCCATGATCTTGTCCTTTATTTACGTCCTTATTTTTATTGTTATATGCTATATATAACATATAGTTATGGTATATAGTTACCCATCACGTGAAATTGGAGGTTATAACACACATACACATATAGTATAATAAATCCCATGTGAATCTTTGGAACATATAATAATATATTGTTATAACAAATGATTTATGGCATATTGAAACCATAGTACAAAAACTATCATGCGAACTTATGGGTTGAGCCCCCTCCACTATGTTCTAGGTCATATGTGACAACAACACACTAGGGGATAAGGGTTGAGGGATTAGGCCCTTGGCCCTTTAAAAACCAAAATGACACTTTATTTAATTTTAAATATATAATGTGTCATTTACATGTTAAGATCCAATGTGTGGTGTGATGGTTATGGGACTTATGTGAAGACTTTGGTGGCTACGAAGGTCATGGGATCGAACCCTGTTGAGTCCATAACTTTTAATATCCATAATGGCCAATGGGAGGTTGCCACATGGAAACCTCTCATTGAATTTCCAATACCACATGTCAACTTACGATTGGACCACCTATGCCATACAGGGCCATGTCACCTACCACTTGTCAGTACCTGGAGTTTCCACTTATCAACATTTGGATCTGCCACTTGTCAACCTGTGATCATGCCACATGTCTCTCTCTGATCCTATCACATGTCTCTTCAGGGTTCACTTTTGTCCTCGTTGACCTAAACTTTGATCAACCATTTCTTTTGCATATATACCCTATTTGAGATTATTTTAGTTTCATTGGAAATCTTGCGATGATATCTATGCATTGAAAGTGTTTTCAATATATTTTGAGACTTTCAAATTTTAGCATTTTTTATCACTTCTGGACCTCTGTGAGCATTCTAGATCCTCTTGGACCTTTGTGAGCATTCCTGGATCCTCTTGAATCATTCCTATCCACTTGGAATCTTTTGGACCACCAAAAGGTTTTCATTCATACATTAAATGAGTGAGATTCCTTCCCACTTGACCCATGTCTCTTCCCCATGCTTGGACCACTCAATACTCATTACAACAAACTAAATAACAAGGATGAATGATGAAATAATGTTGCTAACATAATAAATCACTCTCAAACTTCCACATCTATCTGCATTCATATTTTCCAGTACTTTCCATGAACAACATATCAACAGTGGTAGAAAACATATAGATGCTACTAACAATGAATTAGCAACATTCCTTCTCTTCCTATAAAAATTATTGTCACTTATCAGCTTTGGAAATATTGCATGCAATTGACCTTCATGTGGAAACTTTGGATAATTATGAAACACTTAATGACTAGGAGATAACTTGATTATTTCATTATTATATTCTAAATCATATCCTTTGCTTGCTTTTGTAGACATCATAGATACATTCTTTCTTGCATTCACAACACCTACAACTATGATTTTCCTCTCATCATCTGAATTAGATCCCAAATATTGTTGGACTGTGACAACGATATTTTTCTTTCATTTTCATCCATATATTTTAAGACTTAATTACGGATTCAACTTCCAATAATGATCTTCATCATGTCCTATTTTGTTGCAATGAGTACATGTGACCTCTGCTTCTTCCCTCTTTATTGTAGCTACATGTTTCTCTTTTCCCTTGTTCTTACTTCCCTTTTGTTGAGAAAACTCCTTGAGGAACCATATTTAGCATCCTTCCCCCTAGACTAAAGATGCATAGCTTGAACACATACTTCATCAAAATTAGTGGGATTTAACAAAAGGGTTGAGTGCAAGAACTTGGTGGTAGAAAAAGTAGCAAGTGCATGATTAAGAACGTGCACTCGCAGGAATGTGTGCATGTTATTAGGAACGTGCACACGTTCCTATACCTATATGTTCATATAGGGTCAAACCTCCATGTATATTTCCACATAGGTTTAGTGGGAAAACTATGTGTGTGGTCTTACTGATAAAAATATATTAAGGGATGGAGCGTGATTTGTGCCCAAATCGCGCTCGAACTTCTTTCATTGGGAAAATATAGTAGATCCAAAGAAGAATAAGAAAGGGATGAGGGGGGCACTGTGTCCAAGTATGTTACATGTTTCTTAATTTTTATCATATTTAGTCATTCCAATTTAGTAATTTTCTCCCAAATCTAAATTAAAAAAAAAATGTAATTTTGTATTTTAAATAAAAAATGAACCTAATTTGCATGCCATGGATTTTAAATTGTAGCATATATAATACAATGGAACCCCAAGACAATTTAAACCCCTCACATGAAAACCAGGAATATCAAAACCCCAACCCACTACCACCACACAATGTAAACATTGAAATTGATGAGGGTTTGGTTATATTATGAACCCTTGAGGATCAATTAAGGGAGAATAGAGAGGCTAGTAGATTATCCTTGGCCACTTCTTTGGAAATCATTGTGAAGTCCATTACAAGTTCCCAAGAGAAATTGACCTCTATTTCTCATTATATGGCACAAATGTATGAGTACTATAGCACTGGTTTGGACATAAACCAAGTCAAATAATTGGGCATTTCAAAACAACAAATATTGTCTATTTTTAGGGATCCTAGAAATGGACAAGAACTACCATTGACTAGGAAACATATCTCCATTCACTGGTGCATCTATTCCCATATTAGTCAAAACGGAATGGATAGGTGGTACATGGTTTTTTATAAACCTCCCTGCAATAACATAGAGATGCCCTTATATTTTCTTAGAAAATTATGGGATGAATTTATTATGGGTAAGAATGTCCACTAATTTGGCATTGATGACTTCCATGGGGTGGGTTGAGGGTCCTCACAGGACTAAGATCATGCTAGGAGCAACCCCGATTTATGTCCCTGTACTCCCAGGAGAAGGCTCGACCCCCTACCAAACATCCTCATGTTGCAAAGAACTTGAAACAAGTACAACTAATCATCTCCTCATTGACTCGTATCCTAGTTCATCATAGTATCTTTTTTGCACTATCTCGGCAAGAGGTTCCTGCTAGTGACATTGATAGAGGAGTTGGAACGTCAACATCCATATGAGAGTAGAGTGAGGAGAGGGCACATGGATATAGAATCCATCCATGTGAACCTCACAGATGCTCAAGCTACGGGAAGACATGATATGAGCCTATAGAGCCGAGTGGGAAACATAACTTCATGGAGGAGGTAAGTATCTTAACCCTCTCTATGTTCTTCATCATTATATATTTATTTCTTATTTTGTGTATTTATATAGATATTTGATTGTAGATTGTTTTGTAGTTGTTACGTCCTAACAATAGACCATTTATGCTTATGGATGCATCAATGCCTAGCCCCACCATTGAGGTAACAATAGAGGTAGCATGTTCATTGGGTGCACCACACACACAGGTATGTATCACATTTGATAGATTTAGCATAGTCATTTATTTATTTTATGACATCCTCAAACTTTTTATATGTTCTCTTGTTTCTATAGGACTTGGCACCAGGTGATGTCAAGGATTGTCCATCTGGGATGGACAAGTCACTAGTATCACATGTATCATATGTAAAGCTAAATATTGTATAATTCTCAAATTGTTTGTGTTTATGTTTTTGAATTTTACTATTTGGTACCAATAGTTAAATTTTATTCATATGTATGTACGAGGCTAATATATTTGCTAGGTATAGTAGTATTGCACACCATGGGCACCTTGGCATTGCTTCTGGGTTTCCTTTCTATAGGCATAGGGTGTTGGAATCACTTGTATATCCTGTGAGGGTCCATGAAAACCCACTTGTCTACCACCCACCCCCACCACCACTTTCGGCCCCATCGACAAAGACTGCCACAATAGAGGATGCCATGGAGTCGGTTATACAACCTAGTATGAATATCTCAGTGAATCTCCATCGATTCCTGAGATATTCATTGTGAGATAATGCATTGATGATAATTTTTTATGTTTCATGATTTTTTTTTACGCATATTTGTTTAATTTTCTTGGCTTGATCTTTGTAACTGATGCATGGTGGAATTGCAGAGAGATTAGGGACATGGAGGAGGGTAACACCTTCATGATTGAAAATTTCATATGCGGTGATTTGTCTTAAGTGAAATTACAAAGTATCAATTTGTATGTCTATTAATTTATTGATGAAAAAAACTTATAACATTGTTTATTCTTTGTGCAGTCTCTAGAGCGTTGAAGTACACCTAAACATAGAACCTATCGAGGTGCATCCTCAAGAAAGAGAAAAAAACATATATTTTTAGGATGCTCCCGAGGGTGGCGAGGGTGGAAATGGTCAATGATTGACCAACTACTACAATTTTGTAGCAGTTGTCACTTTATATATATATTATGTTAGGGAACTTGTTGTCACTTTGTATACTATGCATGAGTTTCCATTTTGTAAAAAATGTACAATTTAGACAATGTTGTGTGTGTGTGTGTGTATACATTTCATGGCACGTTTTATATGATTCTCATTATTTCTACGTTTGATGTTGATGAATATATGAATTTCAAAGTGCTTGAATTCCAAAGTGTATATATTTTATGTGTATTAATCACTTGATTTGTTTCTAAAGTGATTATAAATACTTTCATTACGCATTAAGGAATAACTTATGGTAGAAAATATTGCTAAGTGTTAAATCCATAATAAATTAATGGTTCTCAAGTAACATTGTTTGCTAATCAAATATGTACCTCTACATCATCGATAGATCATTCCTTCTAAATGATTTCCAAGAATGTTGTGGATATCCATATTCTAACTCACATCCAACAATATGGACTACCTCTTGAATGATCTCCATCTAAATTTCATGAAAATCCACACTCAAATAGTGGTCACTTAAAAATATTGTGACCTTAAAAAAGGCATATTACAATAATTTATTATAGAAATAAATTTTCTCATTTAACTTCTACATTATTGTAAATCTGATCTGGATTATTTTCGGCACGAAATGAGAGTGGAGATGTAAGAAAGAAATGCCCAGAGATATTGCAGATATTCAATAATATAACATAAGTGTATTAGAGATGCAACCATAAACACAGATATACAGTAATACACGATTTCTATCAATCAGAGAAATGTATAGAGACTTTAAAAATACAGAGTGAATGACTCGCTAGAATGGTGGCAGCTTATCTCTGAGAAGAGATGTGACAGCTACTTGCATTCGCAAGAAGATGTTTACAATGAGGCTTTGAAGGCCTTTTTACAATAAACGAGAATGCCAAAAGTCCTAGACATCCAAAAACCTAACCCTACGAGATGAAGCGCCAAAAGTCATATGGGCCCCGTTTGGGTAAGTGAGTACATCAACTTCCCGAGGTCGTAACTTTTGCATACGATCTCCGTTTTAGGCATGTGATAGCTCGTTGGAAAGATCTATCCAAGGCCTACAACGCTCAAAACAAAATAGTGTCATAGATGCTAATTTGCGAGAGAAACATACCCAAAAAAACATCGTTTAGGGCCTCGAAATGGCCCCGGAAGTTCAGGACCCGAAAAAGATGCTAAAAATAGTAAATTGCCAAAATTGCCAGAAAGTCGTTTTGATCCATTTGGAAAAGGTGGGTGGCCACCAATATCCACCTGGATCAATCCTCCCTCCTTAGGAAGCAATGGTCTCCATTGTGTTGAGTTCCCGGGGGAGAGGGAAAATCATTTGTTGAATATGCATCTTGGTGAGCTGCTTGTCTTGCTGGAGACGCTACGCTGCTCAGTTTGTGGAAATCTGTCATGAACCTGTTGCGGTTGAGGCTACTCAACAAGTTGGGCTACATGAGAGGATGTTGTGTAGAAGGAATCTTTGCATTTTGCTACAGCCTTGTCGACCTGCTTCTGTAGGATAGAAGGTGCTTGGGGCGAGGCTGTAGTGGTTGCAGTGTCCTTCTATTGTCCTTTTAAATAGATTGTGAAGAAGCTAAATTTTGCAGTATGAGATACTACTTTGCAACACTTTTTAGGTGGAAAAGTAGTGGGAACTACCTTTGGTATTCTGTAGAGATGACCCCCCAAAGTGACAATAACACTACGAGGTTGAGACTCATAAATAGCATGGCGCTTCCACATATATGGCTGGCCCAAGAGAACATCACAGACATCCAGTGGGGAAACATCACATAATACCTCATCCTTTAAGGGTTGGATGCCATATGACAATCGACACTGTTGGTTGACACGAAGATCTCGTCCTTGGCGAAGCCACCCGATGTTGTATGGCTGCGGGTGTGGTGTTGTTGACAATCCCAACTGTTTGACAACCTCTGATGAGATGAGGTTCTTTTGGCTTCCACTATCAACAATA
>SNQJ01S0146605.1:4933-20844 GCA_010110895.2 Picea sitchensis
CGTTCTCCTCCCTTTGCTCCACCAGGGTTATCTTTTTGATGCACACTGGGGTTCCATTTATGTTGGCTGGATTAATATCTATATGGTGGACATAGCGTAAATAGAGCTGGAATTGCTGTGCCATCCGCTTAGGTTTTTCCGGCTGGCTTCTCTGGTCCTCCGAAGTCTTTTTGCCTCCGCCTGAAGGTTGCTGAGGCGGTTCAGAATACCTGTAAGCACCTTCTTTTGTTCTCTGGTTTTTTTCCTGTTGGTTTCCCTTTGGTTCGCACACATCTTACCTGTCAACATTTTTGTTCTCTACGCTTCNTGTGTGGCTCTGGGGTCCCTTATCCCCTCCGCTTCGTGAGTTAGTTTTATCCTGGGTTTTCCCCTACGAGCATTGTTGATTTTGCTCTCCCATATTTTGATGAACATCTTCCCCTTTATGTCTACCTGCTTGAGGAAGGTACTCTTTGCTTCCTTGGCCGCCTGTTCGATTTTTTTTATCCTCCGTGCGTTATGCAGAGGTTTAGTCCCCTGGGGGGCTCTCTTACTATTGGTTTTCTTCATGTGTACCATCTTCACTTACAGGTGGTAGTTTTTATGTTGGGTACTTCCCCTGTTCCGCTTCACCTCTTTCTGGTATGTAAGGTGGCCCTTGTAATTGCTTTGCTCCGGTCTGTGGTTCTTTGCTTTGCAATTGTAGAAGAGGAACCTTGGACGGGCGACCTCAACGCCACCTAGCCAGGTTACGCGTCAGGTGTCTAGGTTATGTTTGTTTAAAAGTCATGTCAACTGTTTGCTGCTTTCTATGGCGGTCTACTGTGTTTTAGACACTACTCTCTTTGGTTTTTTACTCTGTTTAAGCTCACTAAGATGCTGACTGGGTTGGTTTCCCCTCTGTTGGGGCAGCCCAGAAATTTCAGCAGACCCAATACTGTGTTTTGGAACTCTTTTTTGCCTTTGGCAGGATCTTAATATAATATATTTCTTACTTAAAAAAAAAAAAAATTTAAACTAATTTAAAAATAAAAAATCAATCATTTATTATTTATATAAAATAAAAATAATTTTTTAATAAAAAATATTATCCAAGTTAATGACAACCATTTAACAAAATGAATTGATAAATATTAGTTAAAATAGTCATCTTCATTGTTTATTTTATTCATTAAATGAATAAATAATTACAATTTTAATTTTTAATTTTAAAATTGACTTTATTTGTGAACTCATACATTAAAAAATATTTTGATAGATAAAAATAGTACTCCTTTACAATACTATTGACTAGAAACACATTATTTTTTCCAAGTTTTGAGATATATTCTTATTAATTTCTAAAACAATTTCTCAACTATTTGTTTATTTATTATATTTTATTTTATAAATTTCTAATTACAATATGTTCAATATGTTGATACTTTATTAAAATTAATATCATCCCCAAATTACTTCTGTATCTTTATTCCTCCGTAATATGCTAATTTAATAAATAAAATTAATAAATAAATAAATTTCACTCTATAATAAGTCAAACTAAACATAAGTTCACAACTCTACATCTACATTTTTCCATCAATTTTCCCGAAGATAAATAAATATAAAACTAAAATAAATCTGTACTGCGAATTGATGCATTCTTCTGCACGTCTCTACAGTTTTGTTTTGTTTTGGCGTGAATTTCTTTTAAATAAATATAAAATTGGAATAAATATGTACTACTAATTGATAAATTGTTCAGTATCTCTCCACCGTTTTCTTTTGTTTTTGCGTGAATCTCTTTTAACATTTGCCACAATATATATATCGATTTCATTTCAGTTACCTTCTGACACAGATAGGGATGACAGAAATAGGGCGATTTCCAAGATTTATTGTTCGTCTGGTATTGAAAGTTAGGTTTTTGTCGGAACTTGCAAGAATTCATGTAATGAGAGAAATACGGCGATTTCCATGATTTATTGTTCGTCTGGTATTCAAAGTTAGGTTTTTGTCGGAAGTTGCAAGCATTCACGTAACTTCAGATGAAAGAGAACCTTGAAAATGCGTTATAGTGGCGGGCCGCGGCCAACCATTTTGAAGGTTTGCCGGCTAACGCTAAGTACAAAGCCGTGGGCGGTCCCTAACACTGAAAGACAAATACAGGTGACCTGTCACACTCGGTCTCTGACTCACTACCCTTCAGAGAAGAAAAACAAAGAGGGTTAAAGACATCACAGTTAAAAACTAACCTCTTCGGGACTAAAATAATTGTGCTGCCCCCGACATTCCACAGGAAGATGAAAATTATATGCATGAGCGACAATAAAATCATCTCTCATGAGCGATTATGCAAACATGAAGGGCTAGATTTCACTGAAAAGCAAACTGGTAAATAAGATGTCAAGGGCTAGATTTGTAAAGAAATCATAAGAAAAGGAGCGTTAATCATAATAAGCATGTTTGTTTGGGTTGGAGAAATGGTTAGGAAGACAGAAACTCACTAAATATGCAGGTAATACAAAGACAGTTGAGTAAGTTAAATGTTCATGCAGATAAATTTAAGAGCAGGTAAACATAGTGGAACTTATATTTGAAAGTAACTGTGAGAGGCTAGAAGAAATACAAGCGAAATTCAGAATTGATATTTTTTTCATCCTAATATTGGCTCTTCTTTGATATTATTTCATACTCATTAACATGCTACATGAATTCAATCATAAAGATACTGATTAACATGCTACAGCAATTTTACTGCTTGAGCATTGATCACGTGCAACTCTGAATGCAAGCTCTGTACACAGTATGTTCAATATCGAATGTGCTTATTATCAAGTTGCAACAGCTAAACGACCTGGACAGTGAGAAAGTGGAGATTTGAATACGAGTTCGTTTAAAGGGAACAATTTCCAACAACACGTTTTGTGACGAGAATTATAAAAACACAAGAATTTAATTTGATAAGTATGTCGAGTTATAAGTAAAAAATTTACATTTTAATAGATTTAGGGTCACGGTAAATCAGTACCACACGCAGAAACCTACAAACGAAAATGTCTTCACTCTGCACAACAATCCAACACTATTTTGATTTGGAAAAGATCAAACTGATAAATAAGATGTGAAGGGATAGATTTGTAAAGAAACCAAAAGCAAAAAGAAAAAGAGGAAAAAGTGTTAATCATAATAACCGCGTGTGTCTGGGTGGGAGAAAGGATTAGGAATACACAAACTCACTCAACATGCAGGTATTACAAAGATAGTTGATTAAATTAAAGGGTCACGCAGATAAATTTAAGGGCGAGTAAATATAGTGCAACTTATATTGGAAAGTAACACTGACAGCCTAGAAGAAATAGAAACAAAATTCAATGAAAATTTTTCAAAATTCTAATTACAACAAATCCCTGGTTGTTTTGAAATCACGAAAGTAGTAAAGTAGTTTTCTCTTATGAAATTAATCGAAAGATAAGCATGGATGAAGGCATTGTCTACCATGGGGCTGAGCACGAAAAAAATAAATTTGTCATCGAAAGGATACTGCCCCTAAAAAAATCAAAGTACATACCCAACTGCCTTATCGACATTGGCAAACCTCCGAATCGCCTTAGTTATCTCCTTCAGAAACGGAGCCCGAGGCTTCCCCATCTTTTCAGGTACTGAATTCAAGACAACACGATTACAAATCAATTCGAAAGATGAAATACCCGCTGAGAGACTTTGTGCTAAGATATAGATTTGTTCTATATATATCACAAATAAGGAGGAGAAAATAAAGTGTAGTAACTTATAAAGTTTCTCTCTGGATACCCTAATCTAGGGGATATGTATTTACAGAGAACTCAATCGCTACATGATAAGCTTTAATGGTGGAAGGACAAGTGGTCCACATGTAGTTATAGTGGATGTACAATATGTCGCATATTCAAGCAGCTGTCGAAATCAAATATTCATGAAACAGTTACCAGTGTCTATTTAGTTGCATAGATATATGAAGAGTGCATGCATATCATGTGGTTTATTCCATTGAATGTGTGCATTTTAATCTAAACTCATAGAATAAGGGATGACCACTTATAACTTTCAAAATTCACATTGTCGGGTTGGAATTCAAACCCTGGTTGGATTATTTAACAGTGAAAACTCCGTCAAGAGTTATGATTTTGAGGATCGTCGTTGGTGATAACGGTGAGTTTCAGAAGCTCACTGTACTCTCAGTGAACACTTTCTTGAGCATGTGTTCGTGCGGTACAAAGTTCCGGTGAACATAAAAGTTTGGTCTTGAGGTGGGGACTATGCATGTAAAGAAGGTGGAGCCACATGGCTGGTTGGTCGGCTTGTTAAGTGAAAGCCAAGGAAAATCCTATGGTTTCCTTTTCTCTGACTCTATTGAAATAGCCTACTTTATTAATTTTTAATATTTTTTTCATCAATTTAAGTGGTTTAAATTTTAAGTGGTTTAAACTGTATATTTAAGTAGTTAAGATTGTATAACTTGGGAAACTAAATTTATTTATACATTCAAAAATACAATTTAAAAATAAAAAAAATTATGAATAATTTTATAAAAATAAAACATCAAAAAAAAACATTTACCCATAAACAAATAACTATATATATAAAATTTATTTTTACCAGTTCCTAAATCTTCCAAAATAACACTGCTGTTATGAACATATTTATTTGGGATTGATGAGAAAATATTTCTATAAAACTAGTTGAAATCTCTTAATGTGTCTCTAGTCTTCCAGAAATAGCGTTTCAACCACAATCTAATTTAAAGTGTATGGTTGAATACTTAATGCACATTACAAAACTAAATGAAATAGGGGAGCATTTGGTGATTGTATAACAAGAATTATTCTTAATAAAATAGAGGAGCATTTGGTAATTGTATAAAAATAAGTATTCTTAAAAGTATTTATCTCTCTTCTGTTCAAAGTTTTATATGCACTTTATTTTATAAAACTCTATAAAATAGACAATTCTCAGCACATGTACTTTTACTTTATTTATGGTAGAAAGTAGTTGACTAAAATACTTTGGTATCATTTATTTATGGTATTTAGTCAATCATTCAAGGCTCAATTATTTATACAGCATAATAAAACTTGACATTTTGTATTTTCATCACATAGTAGGGTTAGACCTTTTTCAATAATCTCTTTAGTAGTGGTTACTATCTTATCAACTATGTTATGTAATAACATTTAGTGAATGATTTGGATAAATAAAAGGTGGAAAGTTTATTATGGATTAAAAACAATTGTTATTACTCATGTTATTTTATATGGTTGTGATGTTTGGGGTTATAGTGTATTTAGATCATCTTAAAGAAAATCCAAAAGTGTTTTATAACTTACACTCTTAAAATTAAAATCAATAAATCATGTCTCATTCTCCTCATATATGCAAGTATTTCTCCTATTGAGAACATGTCTATGAGGAGAGACTTTGTACATGAACAAGATAAACAACATGGAAGATAAGAGGCACAAGATCAACAGCATAAAAGATAAGAAACTTTTTAAAGTTGGCATAAAGAGTATCTAGGAAGAGATCACTATGCAAAAATAACCATAATATTAAAAATATTATTAAATCTAAATTTAAAGAAAAATAACAGTAACATAAAAAATTAAATAGTAAGAAAATATTAAGATATTACAAATAAGTGATTAACTATAATCTAAAATATCATAAATTTATTATAAGAAGTTAATCAATCATAATCTAGAAAAATATCTCTATATTTTAATTAAAATAAAAAAAAACAATAATATTAAAATAAGAATGACAAGTTTAAAAAAGATATAAAAAATTCTTAATATTTACCATACTAATAAGATTGAAAAAGAAAATATGGTCAAACTAAATCTTATGTTAAAAATATTTATTATAATACCCACATTTTTAACATTTATTTCATTACAACTATAATAATTTAGAAATGCTTTTCTGTAATTTTTGTAATAAAAAATAAAACAACTAATCCCTAATAAAAATAAAATAAAGAATAATAGAGACTTTCCCGCAAAAAAATAGAGGACAGAGAGAGTTCCATAAATAGACGTTAATCATCACGTCGTGTTAAATAGACTATATCGCGTTTTCATGAGAAACAGATAGCGCGATTGCCGTGATTTATGGATCGTCATATCTCGATTTCATTTTAGTTAGTTTCCCATATAGAGAGTAATGATAGGAATAGGGCGATTTCCATTATTTATTGGTCGTCCGGTATTCAATGTTAGGATTTTGTCGGAAGTTGCAAACTTTCATTCAATTTCAATGTTGGTGGTTTAGCGTGGCGGCCCGTAACATGGAAAGGCAAATGCATGAGAACTTCATGCAACGATTTTGGCAGTTTGGCGGTGAACGCCAAGTACAAAGCCGTGACTGATCTGTAACATGCAAAGAAAAATGCATGTGATCCGTCTCAGACGGTCCCCACGCATCAGAGAAGAAAAGAAAGGGGGATGAAATGCAACATCACCGCACCGTTATCGGTGAGTAGGTGTCTCTGTAGACTATCCTTCGTTCTTTTCTAATTCCTCTTATTGACTTATTTAAATACAATGAATTTCAATGTTATTGATGGAAATAGGCTGTTTAGCTAGTTATTAGTTAAAGTTCGCAGAGCACATCTGTCTATCCAGAAATTCAATTTAACATGTAATTGCTGGTAATGCCGAAATAATTGGGGTGCTATTCTAAACTTTTACTCAAGTGGCATGGTCCGATGAATAGCAGGCAATAATCAAAAAATGCTCCCAAAGATAGGTTGAATATGTTTTTAGATAATGCAAATATGTTTTTAGATAATGCAAACATGAAGCGAATCCAAAACTCTGGAATCCAAAAATGAGTATTTAACATGGGCACACAACTTTTCATCTGCCTTCTTTGCAAAGATTTTGGCTCCAATAATTATCAATTAGTATTTGGTCAGATTGGAGTGAGTTCGAGTTCGTAAAGGCGGTGATGAAGTAAATCTTTTTAAGTGCATAGAGCTCATTGGAGAAAGGCCCCTATAGCCTGTATACGATTTCAGATATAAGGCCAGAGGTAAGAAATTACCCTATGCACCTCCTTGTTTTTATTGCTTACTTTTATCAATGATGGGAGTCCAGAGGTAAAAAATTACCCTATGCACCTCCTTGTTTTTATTGCTTACTTTTGTCAATGATGGGAGGCCAGAGGTAAGAAATCACCCTATGCAACTCCTTGTTTTTATTACTTACTTTTATCAATGATGGGAAATCAAAAGATTAGAAGCTTAACCAAACTGAAACAGTGCAGGGAAATATTAGTATGTCAATGTTAATTTATTGTATGTCAATGTTAATTTATTACTGGAAGAGGCAGTTAGCACATTTGTATTTTGATTTAAAATCTACCTAGCACCATGGAACTCAAATCCATGTCAAACATAAACATATTATATGTTGAAAGTTAGCACATTTATATTTTAATTCAGAATCTACGGAGCACCATGGAATTCAAATCCATGTCAAACATAAATATATTATATGTTGGAAGTTAGCACATTTGTATTTTAATTCAGAAAAAAATATTCTTTATATTAAAAAAAAATAAAAAATTAAATAATAGAGATTCTAAATTACATTACCAAACGCACACTGAAATCAAATGCATGTAAAATAGCATATGATTATATTATAAAATAGCACATCCACAGAACACACAAGAAGTGGATAGTGAAAGGTGAACACCCATATAAATAATCAAATCAATTGACCATTTTTCAAATTAAAAAAAATACTAGAACAAATAAAGAAAATAACAAATAAAAACAACAATAGAGTTATTTTTACTCTAACAGTCCATTATTTCTCAGAGATAACAAAACCAATATCTAGGAATATTCGAATATATCTGAAATAAAAACACAGAAGAAGTGGATAGTGAAAATAAAGACATAGAAGAAGTGGATAGTGGATGATGAAAACCCATATAAATCATAAAATAAGTAGAAAAATTCAAATATATTTGAAATAAAGACAGAAAAAATGGATAGTAGAAATAAAGACACAGAAGAAGTGAATAGTGGATGGTGAATCCCCATATAAATCATAAAATAAATGGAGCATTTTTCAAAACAAAAAGTACTAAAACAAATAAACATAATAACAAATAAACACAACAATAGAGCTATTTTTTTACTCTAAGAGTTCACTATTCCTCACGGATAACAAAACCTATGTTGTATATCTCCTCTCGGGTAAAGTATGGTAGGTAACATAGGCCGAAAATAATGTGTTATCTCATAGATATACAACATTGGTTTAATGCAGTGGATCATATTAGGGTTTTGTTATATGAGAGGAATGAAATATTAGGGTTTTGTTATGTGTTTGAAATAAAAGATTAAGTTGTGTTCACCCATGGATCATATTAAGGTTTAAGGTTTTGTTATATGAGAAGAATAAAATATTAGGGTTTTGTTATGTGCTTGAACTAAAAGATTAAGTTTTGTTGTCTTCTAAGAATAATAGATTAAGGTTTTGTTATTATAAAAGATTAAGTTTTGTTGTCTTCCAAAAATAATAAATTAGGGTTTTGCTATTAGTAGAATAATAGATTAGAGTTTTGTTATCTGTTATTTTTTATTCTAACAGTTCACCTATTTTCACAAATAATAAAACCCTAATCTATTATTCTTAGCAGATAACAAAACTTAATCTTTTATTTGGCGAACCTAACAAAACCCTAATATTTTATTCGGTGCAGATAACAAAACCCTAATATGATCCACTGCATTAAACACGAAAGAAGTAAGCATATTAACAAAATATAATCCGTATATAAACTAATTTTATGTACACTAAACGAAGAGGGAATGTATATAAACTTATTAAAAAAAATCTAACCTAACCTGTATACAAACTACGAACGGTCTAAAGTGATCTGTATAAAAACGAATTTATCAAGTTATACTGCGCGCATACCATAAACTGTGTGAGAAGAAGTCTGCAACGACTTATGGTTCAATTGTCCATGCACTAAACTTTGCAGCTGAGACTCACATTCATGCCCCATTCGAACACAAGTACCCAAATTGATAAAATGAAGCTCAACAAGAATGATCGGTCATGACATGTCTCTGTATAACTCGAAAAATCTCTCTGTAAATCCCACCATACTTTTCTTGCAAAAGAAAAATAGGTTGCCTCCGTTGAGGGATCGAACACTCCAACACTATATGGAACGGTTCATCTGGGATTGACCCTTGCACTGTCCCACCACCGTATTCTTGAGCACTGTGTCTCTGTTTTTAATATATTTGCTTTTAATATAGATAGGCGCCTTTAATGAGATTAATGACCTTGAACTAATTAAGGAAGAAGCTCGTAGTAATGAGCAAAAGAATTATTGTTTACCACTGTGTAACTCTAGTTGGGTTTTGTTCCTATTTTCATGAGTTATCATATATTTTTAGTTTACTATCTATTTTAGTTTTATTAAGTCAATTTTTTTATGTTTTAATAAATTATAATTTATATTTAATAAATTATAATTTATATTTATGTGTTATTATAAATGCATATCAAGCTAACAATATCAACTTTAAGCAAATATCTGGGATTGACCCTTGCACTGTCCCACCACCGTATTCTTGAGCACGGTGTCTCTGTTTTTAATATATTTGCTTTTAATATAGATGAGCGCCTTTAATGAGATTAATGACCTTGAACTAATTAAGGAAGAAGCTAGTAGTAATGAGCAAAAAAATTATTGTTTACCATTGTGTAACTCGGTTCATGGTTGCCTGGTTCCAGGAAACGACTCAATTGTATTAACTTGAGTAGCGATCCCCTGCATTTCGCGTCCGCCTGCTTCACTGCAGCTTAAACTATTGACAACACCCTTGGACAAGATTTGTTATTAATTGTGGGGCTTAGTTGCCCATGTGCAGTATCGATTCGATCTGTTTACAAGGTGTGGAATGAATCGATCTATTTACAGTCTCTACTGATACTTTTTGGCCAATACTTTTTTAGATGAAACTGTTCGAAAACCGAAATGCCATCCCACCGATGGCCACCATCCAAACACGGCTACCGGCATCTCGCCGTTATTATATTTTTGGAGATCTGGCCATGATTATTTATGGCCGCACCATCCAAATGTGGCAAGTGGAAGAAAACACCTGGTCATAATCTTTTAAAATAATCCTTAAAAAATGAAAGAACGAATTTGCAGCTCAAGTTTACGCACCATCCAAACGTGGCAAGTGGAAGGAAACACCTGGTCGTAATTTTTTAAAATAATTATAAATGAAGGAACGAATTTGCCACTCAAATGTATCAAATGTATGGTTTAGTTACACAGAAAGGCGTATACTTAATGGAGATGGGCACAATTAATCACCTTTTAATCTAAAATTCTAATCTGATGGCTAACAATTGAAAATGCTGGAATATTCTTAGTCGTCCTCCCAAAAAAATGAATGTGATTTACTCTTCATAACTTTCTTGTATTTTTGAATGCATTAGCTAACCTGTTTACTTTTTAACATTTACCTAATCATATTAAGAAATTAGTGTACCACCATATAATTGCCACGTTTAATTGATTAACCTTTGGAATGACCACATTTAAGATTAACTTTTGAATTTCCTCAGCTCTATATGCGTTTCAAATGTGCATTTCAGTTGCACGTGTGTTTCAAATGTGTGTTTCAGTTGTACGTGCGTTTCAATTCACCAGAGTGTTGTTCGTCAAGATAACTTTCGTCGTTCACCAACCGCAACACCAGCCACTTTGCTACTGTGCTAGTTTAATCTCATCCCTCATTTTTAGACTATTGGAGGACTACCAAAAATATTCTTTGAACCATCTATATATTATTTATTAACTAGCACATCCACATAAAGAGTGGATGGTGAACCCGTATAGGAATCATAAGATGAATTAACCATTTTTCAAAATAAAAAAACACAACAAAGAGTTTGTACTCTAAGAGTTCAGTATTCCTCATAGAGGACAAAACGCTAATCTATCATTCTATTATTCTTGGCGAATAACAAAACCCTAATCTTTTATTCTGAGCAAATAACAAAACCCTAATATTTTATTTAGAGCACATAACAAAACCATAATCTTTTATTCACCCCGAGCATTAGAGTCGTTGAGATCTTCAATTGCACTTATCATTGTTGCATTATTTTCACTAGCACATCCACATAGAGAGTGGATGGTGAACCCGTATAGGAATCATAAGATGAATTGACCATTTTTCAAAATAAAATAAAACAAAACAACAGAGTTCGTATTCTAAGAGTCCAGTTATTTCTCATAGAGGAAAAAACTCTAATCTATCATTCTACTATGTCCAGTATTTCTCATAGAGGACAAAACCCTAATCTATCATTTTACTATTATTGGCAGATAACAAAACCCTAATATTTTATTTCGAGCAGATAGCAAAACCCTAATCTTTTATTCTGCGTCGAGCATTAGGGTCGTTGATATCTTCAATTGCACTTATCCTTGCTGCATTATAATGCCCCAGTATTTTCGCCACTTTTGCATATGATCCGCTGCATTGAACGAAAGAACTAAGCAGATTAACAAAATATAGTTCGTATATAAATTAATTTTATGTACACTAAAAGAAGACGAAATGTATATATGTGGAAAACAAAGGAAAATCGGAGTTCGGGTTTCAGCGTTTACGAACACCCAACACAACAGCAACTAAAAAACAATTATTCTCGAATTGCAAAACTCGAACAGGCTGTGGGCCCAGCATTTCGGGTTCGGAGTTTTGAACGTGAGTGGGTCTATCTCACAAGCCTGCAGATGACCCAAAAAAGAAACCCCGAACAGTTATGCTCCAAATCAATGTGGCAGAGGGTTCGCAATCTGAAGAACCAAATAATTACAATGTTTACTCAAATTGAAAACAATATGTCGAATTCGATCAAGGAATGAGACGAGTCTACAAACTCAATAAAAACATAGTATAAACGGAGAAAACACCTCCAAATACAAAATAGCAAATTATATTCAATGTGCTTTCAAACACACACCATTACAATCCGTTTCAGCTACTTATATAAACACTAACAAAAATGCCCCATTGATCTTAGAAAAAGATTTAATTAAGGCAGTAATGGTATCTCATGACTCTCAAAGGTTAAGGCGGCCAAAGCTTGAGTAATTTAGGGCAAACCAGTTAAAACAATGCTTAATACTTGAGTCTTGAAGGGTCAAGATGACCACCAATGCGTTGTTTATACACGTGGTGAAATGATTATTATGTCACATATTCTCTCTTAATCATTTCAAAACAAAACAAACTGAAACATGTAATACAAGATTGATATTAACAATGTATTACATCTTAGAGATCCCAACATTATTTCTATGAATTTTAAACAATTCATTTCTGAAAGGATTTGTAAATATGTCTGCAAATTGTTCTTCATACCTGCAGAACTAAACAAAAATTTCCTTACCATTTACCAGCTCTCTAATGAAATGATACCTCATATCAATGTGCTTACTCTGCTTGTGAAAAACATGATTATTTGACAGTGCAATGGAAAATTTATTATCACAGACAATCTCGGTTGCACCATATTGTTCATGCAATAATTCATTCAAGATTCTTCTCATCCATACAACTTGACATACAGCTATTGTTGTTGCAACATACTCTTCCTCAGCAGAAGATAAAGTCATTATGGGTTATTTCTTTGATGCCCATGCCACTGCTCCAGATCCAAGACTGCACACATAACCATATGTGCTCTTCTTATCATCATTTGAACCTGCAAAATCACTATCAGTATATCCGATCAACTCAAATTTCAAGTTTTATGTGTATGAGATACCAAAATTAGTTGTTCCAACAAACAACTGATTTCAGGATCCTCTTTCGTGCTTGCCAATGAGTACTCTTCGAAGTCTCCGTGAATATGGAAATTAAACTTACAACAAACATAATATCAGGTCTTGATGTTGTTAAATGCATAAGGCTTCCAACCAACTTCTTATAAAGAGTTGGATCAACATATGATCCCTCATCATATTTGCTAAGTTTAGTACCAGTTGTCGTTGGTGTTGTAGCTGGTTTACAATTCAGCATTCTAAACCTTTTCAATACTTCATTTGCATATTTAGTTTGAAAAATGAAAATGCCATCATCAGATTGATCCACTTCAATTCCAAGGAAATATTTCATCAATCCTAAATCAGTCATCTCAAACTTTGTTTTCGTGGCATTTTTAAAATCATCTACAGATAGATCTCTAGTAAAAATCAAGTCATCAACATACAAACATGCAATCAACATTTTACCTTCCTAGTTTACCTTTGTATACAGAGTTGGTTCCTTCTGCTGAATCCAACACTAATCAAGTACACATCAATCTTGATATACCAAACTCTGGATGCCTTCTTCAATCCATATAAATCTTTCCTTAACTTGTAAACTTTATGTCTGTGCTTATCAATCTCATAACCCGGAGGTTGTCTTACATAAACCTCTTCTTCCAAACGTCCATTCAAGAATGCAAACTTAATGTCCATCTGATGCGTGATCCATTTATTCTGAGCTACAATAGCTAAGACCATCCTTATTGTGTCAATTCTTACTAGAGGAGAAAAGGTTTCATTGTAATCAATATCGGGTTACTGACTAAACCCCTGAGCTACATGTCTAGCCTTGTACTTTTCAACTTCACCTTCTGCATTAAGATTAGTCTTATAAACCCACTTAACACCAATACTATTCTTACCTTTAGGTAAATCGACAAGATCCCAAGTGTTATTTCTTTCAATGGAATCAATCGCCTCATCCATTGGTTTTATCGAGACATCCTCTTTAGAAGCTTCATCAAAACTTATAGGATCACATGCCATTAATGCAAAATTTGAAACTTGATCTTCTTCTTCATTTTGATCATACAATTCTCTTAAGCTTGTAGTCTTTTGATCTTTAAATCTGTTTTTCAATGATGCAAAAGTAGGACTCGATTCACTACTTACCTGTGAATCTATTTGATGTCCACCATGTCCAAATGGCTCACCACGCTCATGAGTTTTGGGCGTTCTAAATTGAGATGGGATGATATTTGGTGCTTCCCTTATAGGACTTCTCGTTGCAGGCGTATGTGCATGTGGAACCAAATGTCCACCTCCTTCAGCCTGCTCATCTCCATCATCATCTCCATGGGGTAACAGAGCTCCCTCTGAAATAGATTTAACAATACTTCCATCCTAGGCTTCCTCTTCCTTAAATTCACTGTCTCTGTTGATTACATACTTCTTGGTGATGGGATTGTAGAGTCTATATTCCAAAGACTCTTAACTGTATCCAACAAAGATATATCTATCGCTTCTGTCATCCAACTTCCTCCTCATCTCTTCAGGTACATGTGGATATGCTACACATCCAAAAATTCTGAAATAAAAAACATTGCAAGGCATACCGTCTGAGGCTTCCCGAGGTACGTGATTCCTCACAGTCTTGGTCGGACTTCTATTCAAGATATAAACAGAGAAAACAATTGCATCACCCCAATATCCATTTGAAAGATGCTTATCTTTCAACATGCTTAGAGCCATATCCATGATGGTCCCATTCTTCCTTTCATCCACTCCATTCTGTTGTGGAGTATATTGAGCAGTAAACTACCTTTTAATTCCATGAAAAACACAAAATTCAATTGACCCCAAATTAATTCTGTATTTTTATTCCTCCATAATATGCTAATTTAATAAATTAAATTAATAAATAAATAAATTTCATTCTATAATAAGTCAAACTAAACATAATTTCACAACTCTACATCTACATTTTTCCATCATTTTTCCCGAAGATAAATAAATATAAAACTAAAATAAATCTGTACTGCGAATTGATGGATTCTTCTTCACGTCCCTACAGTTTTGTTTTGTTTTGGCCTGAATTTCTTTTAAATAAATATAAAATTGGAATAAATCTGTACTACTAATTGATAAATTGATCAGTACCTCTCCACCGTTTTCTTTTGTTTTTGTGTGAATCTCTTTTAACATTTGCCACAATATATATATCGATTCCATTTCAGTTACCTCCTGACACAGATAGGGATGACAGAAATAGGGCGATTTCCAAGATTTATTGTTCGTCTGGTATTCAAAGTTAGGTTTTTGTCGGAAGTTGCAAGAATTCATGTAATGAGAGAAATACGGCGATTTCCATGATTTATTGTTCGTCTGGTATTCAAAGTTAGGTTTTTGTCGGAAGTTGCAAGCATTCACGTAACTTCAGATGAAAGAGAACCTTGAAAATGCGTTATAGTGGCGGGCCGCGGCCAACCATTTTGAAGGTTTGCCGGCCAACGCTAAGTACAAAGCCGTGGGCGGTCCGTAACACGGAAAGACAAATACAGGTGACCCGTCACACTCGGTCTCTGACTCACTACCCTTCAGAAAAGAAAAAGAAAGAGGGTTAAAGACATCACAGTTAAAAACTAACCTCTTCGGGACTAAAATAATTGTGCTGCCCCAGACATTCCACAGGAAGATGAAAAGTATATGCATGAGCGACAATAAAATCATCTTCAGAGCGACAATAAAATCATCTCTCATGAGCGACAATGCAAACATGAAGGGCTAGATCTCAAAATTGATATTTTTTCATCCTAATATTGGCTCTTCTTCGATATTATTTCATACTCATTAACATGCTACATGAATTCAATCATAAAGATACTGATTAACATGCTACAGCAATTATACTGCTTGAGCATTGATCACGTGCAACTCTGAATGCAAATTCTGTACACGGTATGTTCAATATCGAATGTGCTTATTATCAAGTTGCAACAGCTAAACGACCTGGACAGTGAGAAAGTGGAGATTTGAATACGAGTTCGTTTAAAGGGAACAATTTCCAACAACACGTTTTGTGACGTGAATTATAAAAACAC
>SNQJ01S0146606.1:0-18409 GCA_010110895.2 Picea sitchensis
ATGAGTTTTTGTGCAAGAGGAAAGTTTTGGGAAAAAGAACCCCACACTCATTCACCCCCCCTCTAAGTGTGGTAGGTGTGTCCAACAGATTTCTCACTCTCTCTCTCTCTTTCTTTCCACATTTTTCATTCTCTAGCTCTTAGGGTTTTGGAGATAGTTTTCTCCAAGATCCTCTTCTTGAGTAATAAAGAGAAAACTTTGGAGGACAATTGGAAGAGTTATGCACATGCTTTTTCTTGCCATACACGTGAGTTAAAGTTGTTCACTTTTTTTTTGGTGATTGCATCCTGTTGAAATAGATCTTAAAATCTTTAATCCTTAAGGCCTAGATTTTTATTTTTGGTGTTTTTCGGGTTTTGGCTCTCTTAAAATAAGAATTTCATCATGTCTCAATTCGCGACGCCTTTTTTATCATTTATTTTTTAATAAATACGGGAAAAAGTCTACAAAAATATGAGTTTTTTCAAACGCTCTTTGAAATTATTTAAAAGAAGTATAATTTTAAATACACGAGTTTTTCAGTTAAACATTAAAAAAATTGGGATTCGGGGTTTTCCGTAAACAAATGATGGATGCAAATTAAATCACGAAACCCTGATCTCCGATTTCCCGATGCATTTAAATCTTAAGTAGAAGTACAAATTAATCTAATCTCTTCTAAGAAACGATTAAGAGTTAAATAATTATGTCGCGATTTCGACATTCGCAGTTCTATGAGAGCGCGTCTCGTGTCATCGTATTTCCCGAAATCCTGATTTCCAAAATCCTGATTCATAATTCACGATAAAACTAAACTAATTTTGTTTTGACCTTAATCTTGATTACTTAGTGAATTAAGATAAGTTAAATCATGATTAAAAGAAACGCACCATCGCGATTTTGGGATTCACGATTCTGTGAGAGCACGTCTCATGTCATCAGGTTTCCCGAAATCCCGATTTCCGGAATTCCAATTAACGAAATCCCGAGAGGGTTTAATCTCGATTAATTAACATACTAAAAGTGTTTAAGTCTTAAATAAAACATCGTTATTTCGCGATTTTGGCCATCGGGTTTCTTCGATGACATGCCCTTCGACATCACAACTTCTGAAACCCCGAAAAGAGATTTTTTTAGACTTAATTCATACTTAATATTAATAAATCCTCTTTCCAAAACAGGATTAAAGTTAATCTTTCTTTGAGTATTCATCAATGCGTCGTTGTCCGATTAAGAAAGTTTCTATTTTATTTGAAAATGCCGAGAAAGCCTAAGTACGGACATTAAATGCATATCTCCGAAAATATTTTTTAGCATTAAGAGCTTTAAATTCGTGACGGATGTACAAATCTCATTATTTATTATGATATATTCAAAGTGAACGTTCAAAACGCCTGTATTTTCATTTTAAAGTGGAGCTTATTCATCCACTTTCTGTGATAGGTTCTCAAGTCAAACACAGAGCTATGGCACCTAAAGAAGCACCAAAGAAAAACAAAGAACCACAGGAAGGTGATATTATCTCGGATACTACTCCACACGCCATACACTCCATCAAAGCATGGGCTCAAATCACTGAATTGCTGGAGGATGAGTTAAAGTATGCAGACCCTGATTCTGAAAATCATCTACGAGGCGTTGCGGAGTCTGAACTTCATAAGGTTGTTACGCGTCCGAGGCTGGTGGCATATATTGAGATGGTTGGTTGGGCTCTGGATAAGGTAGATATCCCAACAAGGAGTATTCAGAACGAGCAAGGAGCTATTGTCGGCTCATTTCGGCCCGAGCACATTCAAGTAATGTATAAACTATCGTCGAATTATAAACACACCTTTAATGTTGAATTTTTAGTTGAATTTCAGAGAAAAGAATGTATTGAGGCAGACCAGACATACCCTGACATGATTAAAGGATGGACGAGGTCTGAAGCAAAGTTTAGGGCTGATTCTCATGGGATTTATGCTACAACTTCCTTAAACGAATATATGGTTTATGTAGCCATGATGTTATGCAGACTTTTTGGGAGAAAAGATCCCTGTCACTTTCATGCAGACTGGGTACCCTTCTTAGAAGAAGTTTTAAATGGAAATAGTTTTAATTGGCATAAAATTTTATCGGATAACCTGACGCAAGAAATTTTAAATTATAAAGAATCCAAGTCAAAGGGACAACCAGTGTCTTTTTATATGTATACATATATTATGGATGCCATCTGTTTTATGACCCCATTTCCATTAATGAATTGGAGTTGGAGTGTTTCCTGCCCAGATCCTGTTCACAAATACCACTCAACCCTCTGGGAAGAAAATGCTAAAGAATCATTTTATGAAGTTTGTCATTTTGTCATTATTCCTATGCACAAATTATTTTTTGGATGCGAACCCCCTCGCATTTCTAATTCAATTATAGAAAGTCTTAAATCTGTTGCCGACTGGTTTGTTGAGGAATTTTTTTTCTATGCTAGGGTCTATGGCCGTTCCATTCCTCCTCACGCACTCCCGAATTTCTTACCAGACAGATTGATATGCAGAGAAGTAGCTCATCAGTTAGCCAAGGGTGGTATTGGGTTAGAATTAAAAGCACTTCAGAAAAAATCCTGGCCATCTTTCCCTGTTCATGTCAGGAAATTTACTTTATCAAATTTAGGCCATTCTAAGGCAGAGGCCGAGTCATTGGAAGAAGTGAAGCTAGTTAATATTGAGCACAGAAAATATGATCCCTATCAAATAATAAGTAGGCATTACATACATTGCAATTTAAAGGCATATGAACACGAAGTCTCTGTTTATGATGATATTTTCAAAGATGTTAGGTCTTATGAAGAAGTGTTGAACAGAGTCCAGGCCTTGACATCTTACTCACAGGCAGGATTTTCTTCTTTTCAAATCCATAGGCGAAGCTGCTTGCCTAAGATTTTACAGGGTGAAATGTCGACCCCATTGCTAGAACAGGAAGAAAACCCTCCAGGGTTTGAAACTAATACTCAGGGTAAATCAAATGTTAAAGGTAAGTTGAAGGATTCTGAAATACCTCCTCAAAACACAGAGGGTTCTCATATGAAACAAGTCCAATAATTATTGATGATGTTCCAGAAAAGATAGGAGGAACTGCTTCAACAAAACTTGGTAGTCCTATCACCTCTTTAACTCCATTACAATCTACTTTCGGAACCCCCCATGAAGGCATTCTATATGTCAGTGACCTAGAGCCGATTTCAAGAGATGAAATCCTCCCATCGGATTATTTTTTCAGCAAAAAGGGAAGAGCAGTCTTGAAACAAGAAATTCATCCAAGAGGAGAAGGAACGATTAAAAGGCATAGAGTTATCATAGATGGAAAGAAACTCAAGGAAGGAGAGTTCGCTATAGAATTAGCAGGAACAATGGGTGTTATAGAATCAACTAACATGTATTCTGTAGGTAATTTAACAACTATGCTTGAACAAAAAGATCAAACAATAATCCAGTTGCAAGACAAGCTAAAATAAAATGAAAGAAATATTGGTTGGGGAATACAGAAAGGTCTAGAACAAGCTAGACTCAAAGATCTGCAAGAAATCCAAAAATTAAGTAAAGATTTGGATGAGGCAAAACATTTAATACAGGTCACACAGCAACAGGTTCAAAAGCTAGGAGAAGAAAACAAACAGTTGCATGATAAGATTATTTCAATTACTAACCAGGTAGTTGAACTTGAACATTTCAGGACACAGGCATCGGAGACATATGCAAGAATAGAGGAGGAACAACAGAAAGTATTCTTGAATCTGGAAGTAATTTAGAATTATTTTCAGGAATCAAATAAGCAGCTAGGACAACTTTTCAGAAAGAAGTGGCTTTCTCATCAAATGAAGAAATCGGAAAGACTAAGAAATTATCTATTTCTGAACAGGTAAAAGGGGATATAATGATTAAAGTATGGGAAACAAAGCTGGACGAATTTAAACGAATCACAAGAGAAGTTAATAAAGATTGTCAAGGAATCTTCGATCTCTTTGAAAAAGATTCATTAAATATCGGAACAGATGGTTGTTCAGGATTTTTAGGTGAAGTCAATATTGCCCAGCACCAGCTGAGGTTTAGAGAAGAACTGGAGGAAAAGAAAGCAGAGATTTCAAATATCAAATTGATCAACATCACAGAGATCAACAAGTGGATGGTGAGTTCAAGTTTAAAGTTGAAAAATGTTAAGTTCACAGAAAGAATGATAGAAAGTCGGTTGCTCGAATTATCAGCAAATGAAATACCCGAAGCTCCCAGGATCTTAGTAAATTTTTTGGGAAAATGTGTTCAGTGTTTTGATGCAGAAAAAGAAAGTTCATCAACGCAAATTTGAGACATTTTTTATGTTTTTATTATTAGAAATTATAAACGGTTGACATTATTTTTATGTAACCGTAATATTAGGAAGTTGTTTAATGACCAATGAGAAACTTTGATGAAAATGTATAAATATAGTTTCTAGAGGCTGAGACCGGGCTTCAGAAATTTTGGAGATAGCCATTTTTGTAATATCAGTTTTGGAATACATCAGAATATAAATCGCAAACGAGATTTTGGATCCTACAACTTTGTAACTATGTGTCTTCTCCCTGTTTATCATACTCTATTGATTTTTTCCTTTTAATGTTATATCTAACAAGTAAATCAATTTGAAACTATATACATCAGTAATTTATATTTCAGATTGGTTTGGATGTCAAATGATTTACATTTTGTCCTCTGAAATCACTTTTAGTAATTTCAAGACCTGTGAAACTTTTGTTCCTCAATACTTAACCTTGTTAGAAACCTCGTCTTTTATTTCATTATTGTCTATTGAAATATAAGATTCTTTCTTGACTAAAGCCTTGTATTTCTCTGTAGTGTTTATTTGTTGTTTACAATTCTCAAAATTGTTACAAAACCAGGAAACGACCTTGAATGTGTTTACATTACTGTTTTAGATTTTAAAATTGTTTTTCCTTGATCTCATCTCTGGAAATCTGAAGTAACAAATTGATTAAAACTCTTTTATAAATAAATAAATATTTATCCTCCATGACTGTTCCAAGTGTTAGACAACCCAACATTGAACCCGGACTCCAAGATCAAACTAGCATCACTTTAAACCTATTTAACACCATTTTACAGACATCAACCAACCAAGTAGAACTAGAACGATCATGGGCTGTTATTGAGCGTTGTTGTTCCTGAGTTTATGTTTTAAGGCTATAAAACATACCGTCAAGGCATCCGAAAAAGATTTTTATAAGAAGGTTTTGGAATAAAGAAACAAAGAAAGACTAGATCAGATTCAGTTTCTCAACTGTCTATGTCTTGCTTCCTGTTGCTCTTGGATGCTAATGTCATGTTCAATAGCAGCCCATGATCTTTCTAACTCAGTCCTATTGGTCGTTGTTTGTAGAATAGTGTTAAATAAGATTAGGGCAATGCTGGTTTGATCCTAAAGACCAGGTTCTACGTTAGGTTGTCTGCCACTAGGAACTATCATGGGTGATGGGGTTTTAAAGGTTTGTATTTAGGTTTTTTATCAATTGGTTACTTCAGATTTTCAGAGATGATATTAATAAAACAACTTTAAAATCTAAAACAGTAATGTAAAAACACATTCAAGGTCATTTCCTGGTTTTGTAACAATTTTGAAATTGTAAACTATGAAACACAATACAGAGAAATATAAGGCTTTTATCCAGAAAGAATCTTATATTTCAATTAACGATGATGAAAGAAAAACAAGATTTCTAACAGAGTTAAATATTAAGGAACATAAGGTTTTGCAGGTCTTAAAATTACTAAAGTAATTTCAAAGGAAAGACTGTAATACATTCAACATCCAAACCGATCTGAAATAATAAACAACAATGTATATAACTTCAAATTGATTTACTTGTTAGAAACACACATTAAAAGGAAAATTTAACAAAGCATGATAAACAGGGGAAGAAACATAGTCACAAAGTTGCAGGATCCAGAATCTTGTTTGTGGTTTATATTCCGATGAACTTCAAAGCTGATATTACAAAAATTGTTTTCTCCAAAAATTTTGAAGCCCTATTTCAGCCCTTTGAAACTATATTTATACCTTTCTATCAAAGTTTTTCGTTGGTAACTAAGAAACTTCCTAATATTACGGTTACATAAACTAATGTCAACCGTTTACAATTTCTTTCAAAATTCTTAAAAATAAAAATATTTACAAAATTTTAAATTTGTGTTGATGAACTTTCTTTCTCTGCTTCAACGCATTGAACATATTTCTCCAAAAAGTTTACCAAGACCCTAGGAGCCTCATGTACTTCATTTGCTTCAAAAGAGAAAAATCTTCTCTGTAAGCCTAACAACTGGCTTTCTATTGTTTTCTCTGTGAATTTAACATTTTCCAACCTTGAACTTGAAGTTATCATCCACTTATCTATTTCTGCAATGTTGACCATTTTAATATTTGAAATTTCTGCTTTCCTTTCTTCGAGTTCTTCTTTTGACTTCAGCTGATACTTGGCAGTGTTGACTTCGCCTAATAACTCAGAAATATTATCTGTCCCGATAATTACTGAATCTTTTTCAATAAGATTGAAGATCCTTTGACAATCTTCATTAATTCCTTTTGTAATTCCTTTATATTCTGCCAATTTTGATTACCAAACTTTTATCATTATATTTCATTTTACTTGTTCCGAAAAGGGTAATTTCTGGGCTTTTCCAATTTCTTCTTTTTGTAAAGAACTTATTGCCTTTTGAAAAGAATTACTTGCTGCTTTAACTTCTCTTTCTTTCTGAACTACCTTTTCCATAGACCTATTTGACTCATGAAAATAGTTCTGGATGGTTTCCAGATTACAAAATATTTTCTGTTGTTCTTCTTCTATGTTTTCATATATCTCTGATGCTTGCGTCCTAAAATGTTCAATTTCAATTACTTGATTAGTAATTGAAATAATCTTATCTTGCAAAAATTTATTTTCATCGCCCAGCTTTTGAACCTGTTCTTGAGTAATATGTATCATGTGTTTTGCTTCATCTAAATTTGTATTCAACTTTTGGATTTCTTGCATGTATTTGAGTCTAGCTTGTTCTAGACCCTTTTGTATTCCCCAACCAATAATTCTTTCATTTTCTTTTAATCTGTCCTGCAACTGCATTATTTCTTGATCATTTTGCTCAAGCATAGTTGTTAGATTTCCTACAGAATACATGTTAGTTGATGCTATAGCACCCATGGTTCCTGCTAAATCTATAGCAAATTCTCCTTCATTGAGTTTCTTTCCATCAATGATAATTTTATGTCTTTTGATTGTTCTTTCTCCTACAGGATGAATTTCCTGTTTCAAGACAACTCTTCATTTTTTATTGAAAAAATAATCAGATGAGGGGATTTCATCTCTGGAGATTGGCTCTAGGTCAATTACTGTAGACTGTAGCGGAGTTAATGCTGCGATAGGACTGCCAAGTTCCTTTGAAGTTGTTCCTCCAATATTTTCTGGAATATCATCAAGAACTATTGGACTTGTTTCTATTCCTTTTCCCTTTTCCGTCTCTGGTTCTTTGGTCTGAGAACCCTCTGTATTCTGAGAAGGTATTTAAGGATCTCTCAACTTATCTTTGTCACTTGACTTATCCTAAATATCAGTTTCAAACCCTGGAGGAGTTGTTTCTTGCTCTGGCAATGAAGTCGACATTTCACCTTGTAAAATCTTTGGCAGGCAACTTCGTCTATGTCTTTGAAAAGATGAAAACCCCACCCGTGCGCAGGTGACAAGGCTTGCACTCTGTTCTGCACTTCTTCATACGATTTAATATTTTTGAAAACATCATCATAAACTGAAATTTCATGTTCATATGCTTTTAAATTACATTGTATGTAATGCCGACTGATTATTTGGTAAGGGTCGTGTTTCCTGTGCTCTATGCTTGCTAATTTCACTTCGTCCAACGACTCGACCTCTGCCTTAGAATGGACTAAGTTTAATAAAATGAATTTTCCGATATAAACAGGAAAAGATGGCCATGCTTTTTTCTGCTGAGCTTTTAATTCTAACCCAATACCACCCTTGACTAACTCATAAGCCACTTCTCTGCATATCAACCTGTCTGGTAAAATTTTTGGGAGTGCGTGAGGCGGAATGGAACAACCATAAACCCTAACATAGGAAAAAATTTCCTCAATGAACCAGTCAGCCACTGACTTGAGGTTTTCTATGATGGTATTAGAAATGCGAAGAGGTTCGCATCCGAAGAATATTTTGTGCAGAGGGATAATTACATAATGACAAACCTCATAAAAAATATTTTTTGCATTTTCTTCCAAGAGAGATGAGTGGTATTTATGAACAGGCTCTGGGCAAGAAACATTCCAACTCTAATTCATTAGTGGGAAAGGATTCATAAAACAAATGGCATCCATGATATAAGTTGACATATAAAAAGACACTGATTGTCCTTTTGACCTAGCTGCTTTGTAATTCACAATCTCTGATTTGAGGTTATCTGACAAAATTTTGTGCCAATTAAAACTGCATCCCTCTGAAACTTCCTCTAAAAAAGGTGTCCAATCTTCTTGAAAGTGACAAGGATCCTTTCTCCCAAAAAGTCTACATAACATCATTTCTACATAAACCATATATTCATTTAAGGAAGCTGTGGCATAAATTCCATGTAAATCAACCCTAAACTTGTTTTCATCTCTGGCCCATCCTCAAATCATGTCAGGGTATGTTTGGCCCACTTCAATGCATTCTTTTCTTTGAAACTCGGCTAAAAACTCAGAATTAAAAGTGTGTCTATAATTGGGCGAGAGCTTATACATTACTTAAATATGCTCAGGCCTGAATGAGCCGATGACAACTCCTTGCTTGTTCAGAATGCTTCTGGTCAGGATATCTACTTTTTACAGTGCCCAACCAATCATATCGGTATATGACATAAGTCTCGAACGTGCAACAACCTTATGAAGATCAGACTCGGCAATATCTCAGAGGTGATTTTCCGAATCAACGGCTGCATATTTAAGCTCATCCTCCAGTTTTTCAGAAATTCCAGTCCATGATTTGACAGAGTGTACTCCAGATGCAGTAGTGTCGGAGATAATATCACCTTCTGGTTGATCTTCATTTTTCTTCGAAGCCTTTTTGCGTGCCATAGCTCTGTGTTTAACTTGAAAACCTGTAACAGTGAGTGATTTAGCTTTGAAATGATAATACAGACGTTTCGAATATTTATTTCAAATATGTCATAAAAACATTGAGATTTGTACCTCTGTTACGAAGTTAAGGCTCTTAATGCAAAAGATATTTCCGAAGATATGCATTTAATGTTGTACTTAGTATTTCTCGGTGTTTTCAAATATAATAGAAATTTACTAAATCGGACAATGACACATTAAAGACATTCAAAGAAAGTTTAACTTTAAGCCTTGTTTAGAAGGATGATTAATTAGCGTTGATCTTGAATTAAATTTGAAAACCTGCTTATCGGAGTTTCGACACTTTTGATGTCGAGGAAATATGTCGTTGAAGAAACCCGATTGTCGAAATCGCGATGTATTATTTTAAATTAAAACGTTTTTAGTATCTTAATTAATCAAGTTTAGACCTTTTCGGGATTTCGTTAATCGGAAAATCGAGGATCGGGATTTCGGGAAATCTGATGACATGAAACATGCTTCTCATAAAACCGCGAATCCCGATATCGCGATGTAATTATTTAACTCTTAATCATTCTTAGTGGTGATTAGATTAATTCAAAACTTTACTTAAGGATTAAATGTATCGTAAATCGGGAAATCGGGAAACACGATGACAAGATTATTTGATCTTATAAAACCGTGAATCTTGATTTCGCGACGTGATTAACTTAACCTTTAAACCTTTTTAATTCTGAATTAAGTAAATTATGTTTTAATTAAGTTTTAAAGTATCGAAAAATCGGGGATCGGGATTTCGCAATTCAATTTGCGTCAAACATTTGTTTACGCAAAACTCTGAATCTCGATTTTAGGTTTAAATTAAAATTCCTTAATTTTTAAATTACTGACCGTTTAAAAGATTGTTTGAGCTAGTGTTGGAAAACTTATGTTCGTTTAGATTTTTTCCATTTTTGTCCAAAAATAAACAAGAAAAGGCATCGCGAATTTATCGGTGATGAAATTCTTGTTTTAAGAAATTTGAAAAGTACAAAGACTCAAAAAATATAAATCTTTTATCCATAAGAATAAAAAATTCAAGGTTTGTTTCAACATAGGCTCCAACTGGAGACATCATCTCCCTGCGGGACGAGGAGAACATGTAGACTCAGTGCCTTCATTGGGTAAATGTTGTCAAGGGTTTATCTCTGATAAACTGATCAAGGAGCAGGAAAAGAGATTACATAAAGTCTTTGAAAACCTTTTCGAAACTTCTCATTTATTTGAAATTCAATCATAGTCTTCTTCAAAATTCTCCTTCCCGTTCCAAAATTGAGTTAGTATTGAGATGATTAGAACAATCTTTAGAAACTCAACAGAGTATTGAATATTTCAGCTTGCATCAATCGAAATAAAATTTATAATTTTTAAACTGGGAAACTCTATTTTGACTTAAGATGAATATCCGGTTTTGAAAAGTTGATAACTAGAATAGAGTTATAGATAAGTATAACAACCTTACAGATACCTCAGATATTGCTTCACTGCCAGCAGACCTGTTCAGTACCCTGGTGAAGTTATCTGTCCCTTTTTACTGAATTTCCTTTCATTGCTTCGAGTGCTTATTTTACGCTCAGACATTGCTTCACTGCCAGCGGGCCTGTTCAGTACCCTGATGAAGTTATCTATTTCTTTTATTTTTAGACGAGGGCAATCATTTAAATGAATTTCCTTTCATTGTCTGTAGGACTAGATGGGGGCAATCAATTATGAATTTACTTTCACCATCTGTCTTATAGTTAGCTTATACTTACGAAGCGGGGTCAATCAGTGATACTTAATATATCAGGGGTGGTGATCTGTATGAAATTTTATAATAAAGGTTTGTCAACTTGTTTTGGTTATTCTAGACCAATTTTTCTCAACCTTCAAAACCCCTTAGTCTGTAGAGAAAAAGGGAAAAATATTTTCAGGGGATCTTCTTTTGAGCAAGCTTAAAAGTTCAGACAAACTGTTAAGAAACTTAATATATTCAGAGTTAATCTCAAACCTAACCATTTTTAGTCAGAGAGAAAAAACATGAAAACTATCCTAAATGAATTCAATCATTTGATGATTTTCAAAGTCGATACAAAATCTTTTCAACTCTGATACAAAGTTCTAAAATATAAAAGATAATACTGAGGGTATTAAAGGAGACTTTTCAACAATCTATAAACCAGAATACCTCAGNATAATATCTTTGGGATAATTTACTAATTTTTAATTTTAACAAAGTAGTTTTTTCAAAAATTTGAGAAAGAAACCGGTATATACAAATTTATTTTATTTTATTTTATTTTTATTTATTTATTTATTATTATTATTTTTTATTCCATGTAATGCTTTAAGAACCGTCCATTAACAGGGGCATTTAGGATCTTACCATCTAAATTTTCCAGTAGAAATGAGTTTTTACCTTCAGAAGATGATATCTTAAAGGGTCCATACCAAATATGATCAAATTTACCGTTTTTTCCCGAATCTTCCTTTCAAGCATCCCACCTTAAAACTAGATCTCCTGGGAGAAAGTTCATGTTCTTGGCCTTGCGATCAAATAACATTTTCATATTATCCTGGTACTTCTGTAACTTTTCATTTATTACATCCCTATGTTGTTGAACTTCAATCAGCTGGTTTATCCTTCTGGTGAGAGGATTTGGCTCTTCCTTCTCATCCTGCCACAGTTTCATCACAGGAAGTGCTAAGTTTATGGGCAACATTACATCTGTTCCATAAACCATTTGAAATGGTGAAGTACCGATAGACTTCTTCGTGCCTATCCTATTTGCCCATAAAGCATACTTTAAATGTAAATGCCAAGATTTTTTATTTTCATTTAAGACTTTCTTAATTATACTGATCAAACTCTTATTAGAAGATTCTGCCAGACCATTTCCTTGTGGATAGTATGTTGTGGAGTGTCCTAGCACAATATTATATTTCTGGCAAAAGCTGACCATTTCCATAGACTTGAAAGCCTGTGCATTATCTGTGACTATCTTTCTAGGACAGCCAAATCTTGCCAATATATTCTCTTCTAAAAAATATATAACCACTGAATCAGTGGCCTTCCTCTTCGGGATCGCTTCCACCCACTTGGTGAAATAGTGTGTAGCAGTGAGAATCCATCTATGTTGGGCACTTGAATGGGGATTTATCTCACCTATGAAGTCAAGCCCCCATTGTTGAAAAGGAGATTCTGTCTTGACTGGGACTAACGACATAGCTGGTAGCTTATGTTTTCCAGTAAAAAATTGGCAAGGGCTACAAGCTCTTACCTTAACATTTACATCTGGGAAAAGTTTAGGCCAGTAATAACCAGCCCTTAAGATTTTATATGTCGTTTCTCTCCAAGCATGATGCCCTCCACAGACCCCTTCATGAAACTGACTTATAACTTCCTCTGTTTCTGATTCAACCAGACAGACTAAGAGGAAACCAAGCGGGTCTTTCCAGTATAATTTTTTCTCGAAAATGCAGTATTTAACTGCATGCAGTTTTAGTGTTCTAGCTTTGGAAGGTGAAAATTCATCTGGACATTTTAAATTTAATAAGCATGTTACTATATCCTTATACCAATTTGATGAAGCGAATTTGTCCTCGGTCTTGTTTTCGATTATTTGATCATCAATTTCATTCACATCTATCCATCCTTCTTCCTCTTGAGCACTGTTTATCCCAAGAGACCTAAAATTTGATTCAGCTAGAAGTTTAGCTAAACCCTGTCCTTTTACTAATTTAGTTGGTTTAACCTCCAAGTCAAATTCCTGAATTTTTGCAAGCCATCTACCTCTTTTACCATCACTATTTGCTTGAACCAAGATATCCTTTACAACACTAGTGGGTACATATGCAATGACTTTTGAATGTAATACATACATTCTGAAAGCCTTCAATGCTTTTACCATGGCGTAAGATTGCTTTTCCATTATATTGTATTTAAGTTCAGCGTCTTGGAGGCTTTTACTAAAGAAGGCGATGGGTTGCTCAAAACCTTCTTCATTCTTCTGAAGGAGAACAGCAGCAAGCGTATGTTCAGAGGCAAATGAAAAAATGAGAAAATCCATAAGATAATCTAGACTTGCTAGTGTTGGTGCCTCACTTATAACTTTCTTGATGTGGGCAAAGGATGCCTTAGCTTCTGCTGTCCACTTTACTTCGATGTTCTTTCTGAGCATATATGTAATCAATTTAACAATCTCAGCGAAGTTAGGAACAAATCTTCTCAAGAAATTTATTTTTCCTAAAAATGATTGAATTTCTTTAACATTTCTAGGAATAGCTAATGTATCTATAGCCTCTACTCTTTTTGGATCAATTCTTATTCCATCGCGGGATACTATATGACCCAACAACTTGCCTTCCTGCATGGCGAAATGAGACTTTTTAGGATTTAATGATAGACCAAACCTGCGACATTTTTCAAATGTTTGTTTTAGATGAATCATATGGTCTTCATCTGATTTCGAAAAAACAGTAAGGTCATCTAGATATATAACTACAAACTTGTCCCGTTCGCTGACAAAAGCAATATCCATCGCTCGTTGAAAAGTAGCTCCTGCATTCATTAGTCCAAATGGCATTTTATCATACATAAACGTGCCCTAAGGAGTAGTAAATGCAGTTTTTTCCTTGTCAGGCTCACTAACAACAATTTGATTATAACCTGAAAAGTCATCAATCATGGACATCCTAGTAGCCCCTACTACTTTTTCAAGAACGTGGTCCATCTTTGGTAGAGGATAATTATCTTTAAGAGAAGATTTATTTAAATTTCTAAAGTCGATGCATAATCTGATTTCCCCATTTTTCTTTCTAACTGGGACTAGATTAGCCACCCAATCAGAATATCTTAAGGGAATAATAATCTTAGCATCCATAAGTTTTTTAACTTCTTTCTCAATGACAGGTAATAAAATCGGGTTAAACTGTCGGAGTTTTTGTTTGAACGTTTTGACACCTGGTTTAAGTGGTATTTTGTGTTCTATCACCGAAGTGTCATATGTTTTCAAATCTTCGTATGACCATGCGAAAATATCTTTATATTTTTTCAATAATTCCGAGTAATTGTTTTTGTTTTCTACTGACAAAAATTTAGATAACTTAACCATTTTGGGGTTATCTTTGGTTCCTATGTTACAATCTTCAACCTCCTCTAGTTGAGGTTGTAGAGTGGTTTTAGAAGGGATGTCATCTTTATTAAAGAGTCTTTCCAAAGGAATCAAACCTTTGGGGATCTAATTTTTTTTAAGAACAAGCATCTGGTGGTTAGCTATTTTATCATGAAATTCTTTTTCATCTTCCCCTTCTTGCATGATCCAAATTGGATCATTTTGATTCTCCTGATCATTATACGTTTCTGAAAATTCATCTAACGATTCAAGAAACTTTCTAAGTTGCTCATCGTCTTCGAAAACTTGCCAATGTTGTATATTATTAGGTATTGAAGGGCGATATCTCAATTGTATATGGTATTTTAAATTAAAAGTCATCAAGGGTGTAAAAGTTGATGCAGCTTTAGCTAAAGCATCAGCCTGTTGGTTTTCGGATCTAGGGACGAAATGAAAATTTATAGAAGTAAAAAAATTCTCCATTAAATCCCAAACACAATTTCTATAAGATCATAATCTAGGATGTTTAGCTTGATATTGCCGATTTACTTGTTTTATGATTAATTCAGCATCACCAAAGACTTCAAGATTTTTAATTTTCATTCTTCTTGCAGCTTCTAAACCAAGTACTAAAGCCTCATATTCACATACATTATTTGTACAATCTATATACCACTGGAGCCTATAAGAAAAAGGAATTACAAATTGATCATCAAGAGCAATAAGGAGTACTCCAGCCCCAGCTCCAAGATAGGAGGAAGCACCATCAAAAAATATTTTCCATGTACCAGTATTATATACATTTTCTTTTATTTCTTTTTTTTGAATTTTTTCTTCTGTATCTTTATCATCTACATCTATTTCAAAATCATCATCTAACGATAATATACAGTTCCCTAAATCTTGGTCGGCAATATACACTGGATGATTTTTAGGATTTTTTGGGTCACTTACAGTGAAAGCCAACTGAGTCTCCCTGTAAAGACGAGTAAATTGTCCTCCGAAAATGAGGATTGTAGCGTATGTCATATCTAGATGGAGGGATCCTCCAAGCTTAGCACCCCATGATCTAGATAGTAGCATTCCATATTTTGGGGGAATATCTGTGACTACTACATCCATAAGGATACTTTTAGCAAGTATCTGGGCCAAATTTACCACTAGGTCTTTAATCATCCCTATGCATTTAACTTTTCTTGAATCAAAAGAACACAAATCACCATAGGGTCTTGTGATTTCAAGACCAAGTTTTTTCGTTATTGCTTTAGGCATAACATTATGAGAAGCTCCAGAATCCAACATACAATTATGTAAAAGGTGATCAAAAATAGTTAGTGTGATATAAAAAGGAGCCACTGTATCTCTTGCCCCTTCGACGTGTGGACCGAAAACTATGATAGGTTTATCATCTTCTAAGTTAATTGCATCGGCTTGACTTTCCTTTTCAGAAAAATTAATCATTTTGGCTATTTGTTTTCGGTATACTGGATTTTTAGCTAATTCGACAAGGGGGATATGAATTTTGATCTTGCTTATTTCGTTCTCCAAGTTAAAGTTGCCTAGGGCCTTGTCATTCTCAATGTGTGGGGCTTCCATAACTTTTTTCTCATTTTTACGTTGTGATGTAACCTTATTTTCTTTTATCGGAGCTTGTGTATTTACAGGGGTTGTTCCTACTGGTTCTAACTGTACAGGGTTATCAGTTGTATTTCTTTTTGCAGACTATTTATCTGCAACTTTTGGGTTTACCTCATCGATATCATTTCTCAACAAACCCTTTTTTGTTTGAACATCAGGGAGTTTTTTATTTCTCGTTCTCGGATTATATTTTCCTTGTAAGTCAGCAATAATATCATATGCAATACTTTGATATGTACAATCATCAGTAACATTATTGTTAACTTTATCTTCTGATTTACTTTCTTTAATCAAAGATGTTTCATAATCTTGTCTAGATAAATAAGGAGACTTATTATCATCACCAAGATTACTAATATCTTCATCCAATTCTTCAATATCGCCAAAATCTTCTTCTCCAATATAATCTTCACTTTTAAAGGGTGCTTGAATTTTTTGATCTTCATTTTTCATGGTTTTATGTGGTCCCTGAGGTTCAGGATTTTTTCTGAAATCTTTTCTAGGAAAATTATCTCTTATGGGTTTTTCTAGGTCCATTTTCGAAATTTTGTTTGAGATTTGTTGAATGACCCTAGCCATCTCTTCTATTCTATCTCCAAAAGATTTTCCTGACCCTGAAGGTCCACCTTGTTCTTTAAATTTTTTATTTTCTTTATTTACATTTTCGGTCTTTGCTTTAAGCTTCCCTGATGCCATCATATTGGATTCGATTTCAACTGCATCATCTTGCATTTTAGAGAGATCTAATAATATTCTCTCCCTCAATAGTAAAGCAAAGTCGGGATCAAAAGCACCAGCATAAGTTACTTTGGGTGCAGGTTGTGAAGGTTTAACTTCCGCTGGAATTTTATTGTATAATTTATTAAACCTTTGTGTGAATTCCAACACTAACTCAGAGTTTTTCTTTTTTAGGGCTCCGAATTCGGTTAGATAGTAGAGGTGATATTTCCTCTCACTCCATTGTCTGATGAATGCACTCTCAATCTCTTCATAAGATCTTAACGATCCAGCTGGTAAGGATCGAAACCAGGTTCTTACCTGTCCCTCAAAAGTTTGAACAAGCAATCTGGAAAAAACATCTTCATGTTCTATTCCAAGTATATCTGCAAATTGATTGAAAAAGTTGATATGTTCTTGTGCAGTCAAATCACCCTCCCCTGTAAATTTTGGGAGGCTCTTCATATAATTCTCAGGGAGATCATGAAGAGGAACAGGAAGAACTAGGGGAGCATATCTAGCAGCCACTTTGGCAAAAATCCCGGGAAGTGGTACTTGACCACCTCCAGGAGCACCATCTCCGGCTCCAACACCTCCTTGTGCCACCATGGTTAGGTTTGGGACTGAAGTTGGGATAGTGTGTGGAGAAGATTCTTGGAAAACTGGAGACGAAACTTCAGGAAAAGAGAAAGTATCAAAAGAGGGGGGAAGTGAAAGTGATCTTTCAAAGGTTTCTGATGAGTTCGATTGCGTAAAATTAGGTTGATCTATACTATAAGTTGACAAAAGGATTTGTTTAATTGATTTTCTTGATTTTAAGATTTTTTCCGGATTAGAGACTGGCGAGGTCTGTTTGCTATCCGGGTTTTTTCTGGTGTTCATACGGCTACTAGCCAGTTTATTTAGTGTGGAGTCGCCAAGTGAAAGATAATTTAACCTTAGATAGTTTTTTGTTCTTGTTCACTATCAACAACAGAAAGTGTCAATGTCGTTCTTCCCAGGGAAATGATTCATTTCTTCGCTCCCCGGCTATAAAACATACCGTCAAGGCATCCGAAAAAGATTTTTATAAGAAGGTTTTGGAATAAAGAAACAAAGAAAGACTAGATCAGATTCAATTTCTCAACTGTCTCTGTCTTGCTTCCTGTTGCTCTTGGATGCTAATGTCACGTTCAATAGCAGCCCATGATCTTTCTAACTCGGTCCTATTGGTCGTTGTTTGTAGAATAGTGTTAAATAAGCTTAGGGCAATGTTGGTTTGATCCTGAAGACCAGGTTCTACGTTAGGTTGTCTGCCACTAGGAACTGTCATGGGTGATGGGATTTTTATCAATTGGTTACTTCAGATTTTCAGAGATGATATTAATAAAACAACTTTAAAATCTAAAACAGTAATGTAAAAACACATTCAAGGCCGTTTCCTGGTTTTGTAACAATTTTGAAATTGTAAACTATGAAACACAATACAGAGAAATATAAGGCTTTTATCCAGAAAGAATCTTATATTTCAATTAACGATGATGAAAGAAAAACAAGATTTCTAACAGAGTTAAATATTAAGGAACAAAAGGTTTTACAGGTCTTAAAATTACTAAAATAATTTCAGAGGAAAGACTGTAATACATTTAACATCCAAACCAATCTGAAATAATAAACAATAATGTATATAACTTCAAATTGATTTACTTGTTAGAAACACACATTAAAAGGAAAATTTAACAAAGCATGATAAACAGGGGAAGAAACATAGTCACAAAGTTGCAGGATCCAGAATCTTGTTTGCGGTTTATATTCCGATGAAC
>SNQJ01S0146608.1:0-23885 GCA_010110895.2 Picea sitchensis
GTACAAGATGATTCAAAATGAAAATGTCTCCTTGGTATATATAGGAGACTAGGAGGTTTAATGGCCTAAAGCCGACATAAATAAAATAACATTACTAATCTAATATGCCCCAATTAAGTGGTAATGAGCCAATATTAGGGCTTGACAATGATATTTTATGTTGTTGACTTCATCCTTATAATGATTAATCTCTTCTTGTAATTCCTTGTTCTTTTTTTCTACTTGTTTCCATATTTTATTTTATTAAATATAATTGCCCCCCAAAAAAATAGTGATAAAGTGATAAGTGACTTTTATAATATAAAGTGACTTTAATAAAATTATAAAGTGAATTTATAAAATAATTCAAGTCGGTGAGATACTAAGGGGCACGATTTTTAGGAAGGTTACAAATGGAAATGAATAATGCAGATTAGTTGGATCGTATAGATAAGTCAACAATGAACATGTATAGAAGGAGCATACAAACATGGATAACAACAGTCAGGTACATACTGTGGAAACAGATTGTATGACAACAATAGTGGATCATATGACGACAGTCATGGATTGTACGAACAACAACAATATATTGTACGACAATAGAAGTAGATCATATGGGCAGTGTAACAACGAACATGTATGGCTAGCATGGATCATACTGCAGGTAGTATAGACAATTAATTTCTAGTATCCATTTGCTCATCTCTGATACCACTATTATAATAGCTTTGTTATTTAACTTGTATCTAGAATATTTCTGTAATATGTAATTTTTGATAATTGATAAAATTTAATGATACAATGCGCCTTGTGACAATTTACTTATAGCATTGATTAGTCATGAGGTGAAGAGGCACGTGCCTCTTGATATTTTATTAATGTTAATCAAATTATTTTTATTATATTTATGTTGTATTTATTATTATGTTTCTAACAAAAATCAATTAACTTCCATAACTTTTGCACAAGATGGCAAAAGGAGAGGTAATAATTTTCAAGGAAGAGATTATTACATTCGAATTCCCAATCATAAATCTAGGAGGGGTGGTATAGATCAAGAATATTCCCCCTTCACCCTTTCCAAACTTCAATGGAATGAAAAGAGAAGATCCATATATGTTTCTCTTTCAATTTGATGTCCTCTATAGGAGCTATGACTATGTTTTATATGCCCAAAAGTTAAAATTGTTCCTTTCCACATTGAAAAACATAGCACTCTAATGGTTTATTGGGTTCGATGGAAACAAAATTGGGACATGGAAAGAAATGAAGAAGGAGTTTTTGGAAAAGTACCAGGACTATTGCAAGGACAAGGACTGTAAAGTGAAAATTTTTAGGATGTCCCAAAAAGAATATTAAAGTTTGGAATACTATGTAGAATGGTTCAAGTATAATTTGAAGTGGTCAAAACAAAATCAATTGGACGAAGAAACATTATGAATTTTGTTGCTGAGAGGAATTAGGGAAGATTGCATTGATAACTTAAATCTCATGGAGACTAGAGATGTATCCTAGCTAACCTATGCAAAAATATGTGGGCTTTGCAAAATATACTTGAGAGGAGCTACCAGGACAGGAAAGGGGCCAAGGAACATGATAGCTAGAATTACTAAAGATGTAGGAGGAGGCATTACCAAATCAAAAATCGAAAATCTACTTGAAAATTTGAAAACTGATATCTTGAGTTCCTGATTTCACATCTAGATACATTGTGGATCAGGAAGAAGCAAGAACGAGATCTAGTTCTATCAATAACTTGCCCCAAGTGTCAAAAGAAGCACCCCTTAAAGGAATTCACACTAAATATGCTTGAGATTTGTGTCATTTGCAAGCAAGATCATTCCACTCGCAGTTTCCCTTCTTTACCAGGGCTAAAGGAAATCTACAAGATGTAAATGAAGAAACCGAACATGATCTAGGAGGATCTCCACACAATGATTCAATACTTTCCACACCATGAAGAAGATCATTAAAATGTTTATTGATGATAGGAGACAAAGTTTAAAGGGAATGATTAATGCTTTGAATGATTCATTTAAATTGTTAAAATGATTAATGTTTTAAATGAGTGTGAGAAGATCATGTATTATTCATTCAATTGGGGAAAATGATTAATAATTGAAGTGAGTGGAAATTACTCATGTATTTTTCATTTAATCCGTTAAAAGGGAAATTAGTTAAGTCTAAGAATCCAACTCACAATCAGTTTCCTTTTTTTAAGGGGAAATTAGTTTTGTGTGAGAGTCCACCTCACAACTAGTTTTTCTATTCTCATGAAGAGGACGAGAGTCTCATAGGTTGGTTTGGGATTCTTCCTCATTTTATCACAAGTGGTTTCCTAGTATCAAGGGGATGTTAAGGTTGGTTGATATGCTTTCTCATTTTTTCCCTTGAGTTGTTATTAGATCCTAAAATTGTGGATTTTGTCTCCTTGAATTATGGAGAGAGGGAAACTATATAAATTCCTTATGTAATAATTATGGGGGAGGCCAACTTTAGACCCATCTAAACCCCTTGGAGAGGGAGTTTGCATGGTGAGGAAGGTAGTCCTTCTGGTGTCTAAAGAAATATCACTTATGTGAGAGACTTACGTCCTCTTTGTATAAGAGAAGGATTCTCTAGGATTTCTGCTTTGCAAGGAGCATGTACCAAATTTTTTGAGAAGGTTTTAGCCCTGCTATAGGACAATAAAGTGATTCATATTCCAAGCGGATCCATATATGTAGCGAAAAAATTCTAGTGAACTCCGTTAACACATGGGTGCCAAATTATATGTGTGAGTTTTGATTGCATTCTCACTTGATTACGCATATCCACATATTTATGACAATTTTCTCATGTTCATATGCAATGCTTAATGATTATTTTTTCATGTTCACATGCAACTAAGCATCAGTAAAATATCCTCATTTTTATATTTTTGTAGAGAAATATCTCACATAAAATATCAGATCATAACAAGTCTTCTTCATCTCTCATAAATCACCATGGTAGCCTCATCCATTAGGCATTGTTGGCACAGGGGCAGACCTAGGGTTCAATGCTTCAACAAAGAACCAACAAAACCCTAACTACCATCCCTTTAGGAAACACCTACGAAGTAGATGAAGTCTGACCCGAGGTAGAGGCAAGGGGGGTTGCATGAATCAGGTGTCTACAACCTAGGTTGGACACAGATCCATGATTACAACACTTAACAAAGTAGTTTATCCAATACAATGCATTAAGTTATGATTCTTATTCACATCGTAGATTAACCCTAACTACAAATCATCACAATAGTAAACAATATTAAGTACATCTAATCATTATCATATAACATCAGAGAAGATCTAACATTCATTCACATCATAAACATTAAGCATCCATGGATTTGTCTATCATACATCAAGAATAATGCACTAAGAAAATAGAGACATAAATGACATAAGCAACATTACATGAAGCACATCAACACAGGATATACATGGTTCACCCCAGTGTGGGGCTACACCCACCAACTCTTCTTCTTCTTTATTAGTGTCTTCCAATCTTATTACATGCACCAAGCCACAGATCCAACTCCGCAAGGGACAAGAGATCTGCGTGCACCTCGCCAAATCCTCCTTCCCTGAATTGGGTCAAAGCACAAAGCCTTACATGGTCCGTCTGCACCAAGCACTTACAAAAAATCTTACACTTAGCTCTGCAAGCCTTAACTCATTTGTGCACAAAGCCAACTAGCCATGAACTAAGTCAAACAATGAATAGTAACTTACCACTACTACTTACATCGCTTAGCTACTTATTTATACATTACATAAAGGAGCTTAAGCATGGGTAAACCCATGGACCAACATCCCATACCCGTTACATAAACCCTAAAAGCCCAAAAATCCTACAAAATGGGTGAGATCTTGCGATCTTTTCTTTAGATGGGTGCTTCATCTTCGACCAGCCTATCAAAGTCCCAAAAATAGTCAAACATGACCAACGTTTCCTCAAAACCTAGTCAAGGGCCAACAGGCCCCCAAGACTCACTTGTGACTCATCCCGAGTCACTCTGATCTAGGAAACAATGCTTTGAAGGCCTCAATATTAGCTCGAGCTGCCTCGAATTGCTGCTTCACCGGAGCCTCCTGCTCGACAAACTCCTTAATTACTTACTCAATGATAGGTCCTTCCAGGCATTGTTCCACTGTCACGACCACCTATTCCAACTGTGATCCTTGTCCCTCGATCTCTTTGAAAAGTGTGTAGGATTCGTCCTGCACCAACTGGAGTCTTTGTGTCACCTCCATAACTATTCTTTGGATGGCAGTGACCTGCTGCTAAACTGTGCGTTTCTCCTACAACCTATTCATCTTTTCCACAACCGTAAGAAACTTCAACTGCACTTGCACAGTCAACGCCTGTTACTTCACCTCTTGGAGATATGCCTCCAATATCCTCAGCTTCAGGTCTTCTGTAAGGCACTCATAGGTCTGTGCATTTCGGTCACTTAGTTTCTTGCATTCTGAGGCCAACACCCTGATTCTTTCTACTGCACTCCTGCTAGTTTCTTCCCTCTAATATTGCACTTCTTGCAGAGTGCTCGACATTTCTTGAATTTATAGCTCTATTACTCTTGCTTGAAGCTGCTTAATGGCCTCAATGAGCTTCCCCACTTATCTCTCGGTTGTCTCTTCTTCCATCTATGCCAAGCCTGACACAGAGAGAAGTGATCTAGTTACTGCCTCTCTAACCACAGTCTTCTCTATAAGCAACTGATCATTCTCTTTCTGGATCTTCTCTTTGTCCTCTTCGAACTTCACCCAAAGGTCACCTTTCTCTTTCTGTGCAACCCAAAGTTTCTCTAAGGCCTCCTCCTTTTCTTGCCTTAAGGCCTCTGTGGCTTGCTCCTTTTCTTTTTGGACTGGACAAAGTCGAGTCTTTGTTGCATATGCTAATCTGCGTAGTTGGGTGGGCTCATCCCCCAATTCTACACTTTCTACTGAGGATGGCGCAATAGACATTGTGCAACTCGAATGGATAGCTTGCTGGATGTGTTTCAGTTCTTTATCAATCCTGTCATACAATGTTTCTTGCTTCTCTTCATGTCTCTCGAGGATATCCTTTGAGGCATATTCTACAACTGTGATGATGAGTTGGATATCATCCACTATGAGCATATTTTGTGACTGAGGCTTAGTGGCTTGGGATTTCTTCCGTGCTGAGGGTTTCTACGGAGAACCCTTCATTTTCTTGGATGTTTCGAACTCTGTAAGGGAATCCTTTGGCGGTGTTCCTTTTCCCTTATCTTTCTTGTCTTCTTCCCCTTCCTACCCTTGGTTTACTTCGTCGCCTCCTCCTCCTGCAGGTGAGTCAGACGCAGTTTCCTCCAATGTGATGTTCTTTTCCTCACTGTATACGTCCTGCACTTGCTCCTTTTTATTCTTTCTCTTTGCGTTGCCTGGCCCGTCATATCAGTCCGAGTGACTAAAGGGATTTCGGTGACGTCAGGATTGGAGAGCTCTGTATGCTCGACTGGTACAAGGAATTCGGATGGCCATTCCTTGGTTATATCCTCCATGTCTTCATCGGTCAATTTATAGTAGGACTGCAACTCCTCCTTGCTTTCATCCCTGTGCACAATGATGTAAATGAAGTGTCGGTTTGTTCGAAACTTCGCTAGCAGCCTGTATGTATGCAAGGTGTTTGGGGTCATTCTGGGGAACGGTTCAATGGCAGGCTTGAGCTATAGGTAGTAAGCGTGGAACACCGCATTTGATTTCCACTTCTTTGCCATGTCACTTGTATACCACAAGGTGGTGAACCTCACGGCCAGTGGCTCTAATGGCTCGACTTCCGGGAATGTCGCTCCCTCTGACATCTCCCAAGCGAAAAATACAATGAGAATTAATAACCAACTAAAGTGAAATTCATAGCCTTGGTCCTATGCTTCGCGACATTCCTTCTCTAATTCATTGACGAGGTAGCTTGCCTAGTTCATCTGCATTCCTTCGACGCACTTCCCTGCAAGGTCGACTATGAATCCTTTTATTTGTGTAGGAAGATTCTTTCTTACGAGCTTGCTCACTATCAACTGACAAGATAGGCACACTACGCCATCCTGGATGGAGGCTACCTTGTAGCCTCGCTTTCCTTTCTCTACATTGCCATACGCCTCCTTAATGCACTGGGCCAAGGAGCGATCTAATGTCTTTCCTAGGTAGAACTGGTTAGGGTTTGGTGCCTGCATGCTCAATCTAGTAATCAGGTGGATCAACGCCGGATCGATAGTGATGCACCTATCCAACCAAAGGTAACCTCCATGGTAGCACGACAAGAGGAGTTTAACGCATGTGTTAACCTCCTAATGCATGTTGAAGTGGGGGATCTTCATGACATTCAAGATCATCGATCTCACAATCTCCTTGATCCATGGCTAGGGAACTATATTGGGCTTCTTCCCAATCGTCTTTGTCAGGTAGCGATGTCGTGCGAGCATCACATAATTCTTCCTATTGTCGAGGTTGAAATCACTTATATTGAGAGTTGGGATCAGTCCCAACTGTGGTCCGACTATGCGTATCCCCTTCGGGAGGTACACAATGATTAGCATGTACTCAAAATCATGCAGGATGCTATCATGACTAACTATGCCATCCAAGGGTGGGATGTAGTCAGGCAAGACCGGTAGAATCTGCTTTGTGTTCACCATATTGTCGCGGTGCTTTCTTCTTTTCTCCATCGCGGTTCGGGATGGCACAGATTGATGTCCAGTTGAGGGGGATGCTTGCAATCTTCCAGTCGACGATGCCTATATACCTGCATACATGACTTTTTTATTCATAATGTCGATCAATATCTCTTCTACAGATTTCTCCACTGCGCTAAGGTTGCCCGACATGCACACTTGTAATCAAAGAACTTGAGTAGGCGAATAGACGAGGCAATTAGACATATGGCGAGGTATGGAAAGTACAATGCGATACAACAGGTTCTCAGTTAGCTCGGGTAATCACAAGGGGAAAAAAGTGGTCCTGATGAAGTGACCGACGGGTTAAATAAGCAATGTCGTAACATATTCCTCCAACGGGCAGGAACACCTCAATCAATATGATTCCATCCATTATGGCGTGGTCTCAATGGTCCAATGGTTGTATTTCCTGCAATAACCGCGGTTCTAGCTATTCCAGAGCGTCATTCTAACAGTCAGGATGCCTCCAACGGTCATATAGCTTCATCATGGAGAAGTGTCATTCTACGTTGTTCTGCTATTCCGACGATGTTCAAGTTCTGCAAGCTTTCCTTCTACAAAATCTTCCCTGGAACTTCCTGTAGTTTCTCTAGTTTTTCTTTCTTCTTACTGAGCTTTCTGGATTTTTTTCTCATGATTTGAGTCTCTGGATTCCTCTTTCCATTCTCATTCTTATTTTCTCTTAGCATAGTAACTACTTATTGCTGAGGGTCTTTCAAAGGGTTCGAGTGTAATACTTCTTTTCTTACTACTTCTGGGGTAGGTTCTCTTCTCTCCTGAATGGACAGGTTTTTCAAGCCTTCCTGCGCTCTTTCAACTTCGACAACTAAGTCTTAGGCCCTTAGTTGCTTCGACTTATTCCCTTTTTCTTCTATTAATCACGCTATTTTCCTATTCATGAAGTCCCTTAATTCTTTCTTTTTCTATTCTGTGGCTTCTTCCTCCACTTTTCTTCAGATCCGATCTTTCTCAATCCATGTCTTTCCTAACAAAAGTGAAAAAGGGGCACTGTTGTCAACAAACTTAATGACTTCAAATTATTCTTTGGTCGATGTTCTATGAGAAGTCATAGGTACATTAGTAACTTTTCCACATAGGGTTATCATCTTTCCTTTAAACAATCCTATCCTTCCCAATGAAGGAATCATAGCAGGTTTTCCCAAAATTTCCCAAGTGCTTTCTAGCATAAGATTCACATGTGTTTCCTCATCTAATACACAGTCTATGTCGAAGTCTCCTATTCTTATTTCTATGTACTGATTTTATTTTATTATAGATTGATGTCTCTATTTATTGACCTTCTTCATGGTTTTCTTGTCTCGTGCTCATCTTTTCAACTTTAGCATTCATTCTAGGGAAATCCAAAACCTCATGACCAATAGCTTTACAACAAAGATAGGTAGGACCAGGGCATTCCTTAGCGAGATGTCCCAGTCTTCTGTAGTTATAACATAGTGTCAATCCTCTGTTTATTTTAAATGATCCCCAACCTTTTCTGTACTACGCACTAGGATCACAATGATGGAACTGCAATCTGCAAACATTCTTTCTAGGGTCCTGCATCCACTTGTTAGTCCAAAAATTATTTCTATGCATAGGAATAACATATCTTTCACTATCTCTATCAAATTTTTTTAGATCAAATTTTCTTTCTTCTAGTTGTGCCCTAGTTTTTAGACTAGGACAAAATCTGTCAAACATACCTAGATTCATATTTCCGAAGACAAAATTGCCACTTATCTTACCTTTACCAGAGCACAAAGCTTTAAGATATTACCTCTTTTCTTCAGATTAGACTTCTCTTTTTAGTACAGAGCTTCGCAAGTCAAGTGGAACACTGTGCACTACATCAACAGAGCTACGCACATAACTTTTTCTTTTCTTTAGTTCCCATCAATCATAGTTTTAGGTCCTGACAACGGAACCATTTTTTGGCATAGGGGTAGACCCAGGGTTCAACGCACCAACAAAACCCTAACTACTAGCCCTTTCGGCAACACCTGCGAAGAAGATGAAGTCTCACCCGAGGTAGAGGCATGGCGGGTTGCAGGACTTAGGTGTCTACAACCTAGCTGAGACACATATATGTGACTACAACACTTAATAGAGCACTTTAGCCAATACAATGCATTGATTTATGATTCTTATTCACATTTCAGATTAACCCTAACTACAGATCGACACAGTAGTAACCAAGATTAATCACATCTAATCATTTAGCACACAGCGTCAGAGCATATATAGCATTCATTCACATCATAAACATTAAGAATCCATGGATCTGTCTATCATACATCAAGAATAATGCACTAAGAAAAGAGAGACATAAATGACATAAGGAGCATTACACGAAGCACATCAACACAGGATATATGTGGTTCACCCTAGTGTGGGGCTACGTTCACCAACTCTTCTTCTTCTTTATTAGTCTCTTCCAATATTCTTACATGCACCAAGCCACAGATCCAACTCCGCAAGGGATAATAGATCTGCGTGCACCTTGCCAGATCCTCCTTCCCCAAATTGGGTCAAAGCACAAAGCCTTACATAGTCTGTCTACACCAAGCACTTACAAAAACACTTACACTTAGCTCTGCAAGCCTTAACTCTTTCGTGCACAAAGCCAACTAGCCATGCATTAAGCTGAACAATGACTAGTAACTTACCACTACTACTTACATCGCTTAGATACTTATTTATACATTACAAAAGGGGGCCTAAGCATGGGTAAAACCATGGGATGACATCCCATACTTGTTACATAAACCCTAAAATCCCCAAAAGCCTGCAAAATGGGCGAGATCCCATGATCTCTACTTCGCCTGGGTGCTCCTTCTTCGACCAGCCCGTTGAAGTCCTAAAAATTTTCAAACATGACCAATTTTTCCTCAAAACCTGGTCAAGGGCCAACAGGCATGGTTCCAGATCCTTTGCAATCTTACAATACTTGGAATAACCCACAACTACAATATTCTTCTTATCCTTGGTACCTCTCTATGCCCCAACAACAACAATAGATTCCATCTCCACCTCAAAACCATCCATGGTAGCAGGGGTGGAAAAATCCTCCCTATGGAGGTCAACAATAAGATCCCTTCCAATTTCCTCAACAACCCCAGTTTCCACCTATGCAATTGCCACCACAACAACAAATTAAGTTTCATGTAAACAATCCTCCTCCCCACCCACAACTTCCTACACAACCTACCACTAAATTGAATAATAAACAACATAATCTATATACACCACTGATTTTCCTAGTTACCCCACCTACTCTATCACCTCCCTAGAATGTTAAGATATTCAACTTCAATTAGGGAGGACCCTCAATAAAGGAAATTCTCATGTAATTTACAAATATGATGATGAAGAAGAAGTTTAGGAAACCATAGTGAATCATGTTGATGATCAGTCTCATGACTTATTACCCACTCCCCCTGGGGCCTTATATCATATGTTTTCCACAAGCACTGCACAACCTCCTCCTTATCCATAGAGGCTGAATTTTGAAAAACCCCCTACACAACCTGAATTTGGATTCTTAGGGGAGTTAAAAAAAATGTGTTCAAAATAATTCCACTATTTCAAGTGATTAATTTTTTTTCCATATATTCCAAGGCCATTAGAGAACTATGCTTGAGAAAACTAGGAAGAAAAAGGAAATACCCTCAGATCATTCATGTAATAAAAAAAGCTAACATATTTGATGTTTGGGAGAATATTTACTACCAAATACTCATACCCTAGAAGCCCCATAGCGGACATTCAAATTATGTAGATTTTTAATAACAAAAATCAGTAAGCTAATATTCTGTCAAACACTTAGCAACCTAGAGATAACTGTCTTCATAAATTCCAGAAATGCATAAAACCCACATTCAAAAATTTCCTTAAGTAGAAATACACATTGCTAAGAAAAATATGCAACGAAAATACACAGTGGACAACAACCCATAACACACAAAAATTTAGGCAAATGTCAGGGAAAACCCCAATGTGGGGAAACCCAACGAGAGAGAGAGATCATATTATTATGCTTCAGGAAAGTACATATCAGCAACAAAATAACATTTCTAGGCAAGGAAAATACCTCACAACACCAAATCTGTCCCACAAAAATCTGCCTCATTTTTTATGCCAAAATCGTACCACTGTCCGACCTCTTTCGTACCTTGTTTTCCATGCCCACAAAACCTATATGGAATGTTCCATACGACCTAGAAACAACCACAAAAAACTAGAGTCTGCCTAAAAAACTGTTCCAAAAATGCCTCGATTTTCGTGCCAAATCCGTATGGTTGTACGAACTATACAGAATAATACAGAATATACGGATATGTATAGTATGACCTCCCACAACAGAAAAATATTTCGGCCAAAAATTCACAGAAAATTTTTCTCCGGAATCGTGCCCTCTTTCCTTGGAAAACATTCCCTCTTTGCTGCTCACTTTCATCTCTCAATCTTACTCGGAAAATCTCTCTCAATCTCCTCCCAATGTCTTCTCAACATTCGACATGTCTTGCACTCTACCCAATGCATTATTTTATAATCTGAAAATGACATTCCCCCCCCAAAGTGTCTTTTCACCTTCCCCAACCCTAGATCCAAAGGCCAAGATTAGATCTTGCCTTTTTCAAGATCAAGGGTCATGATCCATTCCCTCCAAAATGTCTCATTTAAAATTAAAGTTGTTTTCACCTTATTACATAAGTGCTTTATGAAAATAAAGTCACTCTAAAAATAGAAGGTATACTTTATTAAAAAGTCACTTTAATAAAAGAACCACTTAAACAACTTTATAAAAACTATTACAAAGTTAAGTGCCTGGTAGTGTAAATATTAAGGTAACATCCACATACAAGACAAAACATGTGGAGTACCTCCTCAGCTAAAAAGATAACACTCCCTCTTAGCGAGGGATGTACTCGCTGCCATCTCCATCATCTGGTCCCATCATACTGTGCTCTGTAGGAGCTCCCTCTGAATCTAGAGCCATCCACAACATCTGCACAAAACTTGAACTAGAAGATATTCTCCTGGAAACCTCCCAGAACCCTGAGCTCTCTTCATCTTGAGCATCGGTTCGATCAACCTGGCTGAGCCTTTTGCTAGTTCTCAGAAGAGACTCACTCTCTTCTCTCAGAATGCAATATTGATACCTTGGCGCCATTGGAGTCTCAAAAGCCTCCTCATTCTCCTCATCCGATGCTGAATCATACATCAAAGGATGTCCTCTCAATATATAAAACCTATTCACCTGGTTATCGATTAGTTGCAGCTCTACCAGGTCCACTCCCTACCTGTAGATAAAGACATGTTCCCTCTTGAACAATACACAATATCTTACATCCTCCAAGGCTGAGACTGAGAGAAATTTAACACTCAACCCTGGAACAAAGAGAACTCCATCAAGCTCCAAGAGTTCCCCAAACTTGAGTTGGAATCTGACATTCCAAACTCCATGTACAACTCTCACAATACCACCTTCATTTACCACCTGTCGACCAAGACTAATCTCTGTGAAATTTGGGAATACTCGCCAGATTCTCGTCATGTGGCTAGAGGCTCCGCTATCCACAATCCATATAACATCACCTTCAAATCCTCCACTGCCGACACTGGAAACAAAGGTCACCAAAGAAAATTCCCTATCGAACTTTGAAGCAAAGTCCTCTATGGCTATTGTAGCAGCTGTCTCAAGCTTCTCTGACTCCTTCTTCTTATTATTCTTCCTCTCAGGACAATGAGAGGCAAGGTTCCCCAACTGGTTACAACAATAGCATATGACTTTACTCGACTCCCTTCTAGAACTTCCTTTCTTCTTGCTCTTTGCAACAAGAGCAACATTCTCATAAGTTCTATCTATCTTTTGATCACCGCTTTGAGATCTTTCTCGGATATCCTCCTGAGTGAAATCATCCCATAGTCTGCTCCAATCTGGTAGATTCTCATGTCCCACCACACACTTCACGAAGACTTCTCATTCTTTGGTGAATCCATTTAAGGCTATCCTCACCAACTTAGAATCCATAATGACCTCTCCAATAGTTGCCAACTCATATTTAACTTAAGCCACCCGAGTAAGATAAGAAGAGACACTCTCCTCCTTACCCATCTTGGTATCATGCAACTTATCCTTCAAGTCCATCTTTTGGTTCTTGTTCTTCGCCTCGAACAAGTTCTTAAGTGCATCCCACATCTCCTTGGCAATATTTTTCTCAACCAAGTGTGGGATAAGGTGATCCTTCACCCCATCCAGAATAATCCTCTAAGCTTTGGCTTCCTTGGTCTCATGCAAGTCCAAAGAAATAGGATCTGTTGTGGGATATGCTACAACAAAGTTGACATAACTATAAATCTTGTTCTCCTTGAGAACGACTGACAAACGAACCTTCCACTGCAAGTAGTTGGAAATGCGATCCAATCGATCCTCATATCTAATGCTTGTAGCCATATTCCCTGTCACAAATCAAGGAAAACAATCACACCCTTTTTCCCAAAAGTCACACTGCCCACTGTCACTCAGAGCCCAAGCTCTGATACCATGTAGATTTTTAATGACAAAAATCAACAAGCTAATATTCTGTCAAACACTTAGAAACCTAGAGATAACTTTCTTCATAAATTTCATAAATGCATAAAACCCACATTCAAAAATTTCCATAAGTAGAAATACAGATTGCTAAGAAAAATATGCAGCGAAAATACACAGTGGACAACAACCCATAACACAGAAATTTAGGCAAATGCCAGGGAAAACCTCAATGTGGGGAAACCCAACGAGAGAGAGAGAGAGAGATCTTATTATTATGCTTCGGGAAAGTACATATCAATAGAAAAACAACATTTTCAGCCAAGGAAAATACCTCACAACACCAAATCTATCCCACATAAATATGCCTCATTTTCCATGCAAAATTTGTACCGCTGTCTGGCCTCTTCCGTACCTAGTTTTCCATGCCCAGATTCACCTGTACGGACTGTTCCGTATGGCCTAGAAACAACCACAAAAAATCTGGAATCCACCTCAAAAAATGTGCCAAAAATCACCTCGATTTTCATGCCAAATTTGTATGGTTTTACAGTCTGTACATAATCATATGGACTATATGGATCCGTACAGTATGGCCTCCCACAACAAAAAAATATTTCAGCCAAAAATTCACATAAAAGTTTTCTCAAGAATCGTGCCATGTTTCCTTGGAAAACGTGCCCTCTTTGCTGCTCACTTTCCTCTCTCAATCTTACTCAAAAAATCTCTCTCAATCTCCTCTCGATGTCTTCTCAACATTCGACATGTCTTGCACACTACCCAATGCATTCTTTTATAATCCGAAAATGGCATTTTCTCCCCAAAGTGTATTTTCATCTTCCCCAACCCTAGATCCAAAGGCCAAGATTAGATCTTGCCTTTTTCAATATCAAGGGTCATGATACATTCCCTCCAAAATGTCTCATTTAAAATTAAAGTGATTTTCACTTTATAACATATGTGCTTTATGAAAATAAAGTCACTTTAAAAATAGAAGGTACACTTTATTAAAAAGTCACTTTAATAAAATAACCACTTAAACAACTTTATAAAAACTATTACAAAGTCAAGTGTCTGGTAGTGTAAATATTAAGGTAACATCTGCATACAAGACAAAACATGCGAAGTACCTCCGAAGCTAAAAAACTAACAAATTAATGATGTCGTTATCCATAACACTTTGATTAATGTGGGAGCCACAATCAATGTAATGACTAGGGAAACTATGGAAAATCTTGGATTATGTGGCCTACAAGAAACTTCCATAGTCCAACAACTAGGCAATCGATCCAAAGTCAAACCTGAGGGGATTATAGAATATGCAGTTATTTATGTAGACTCCTAGGGGTATCCCACATATTTCATGGTTCTGTATCCCAATCCAATTTGGGAGGTTAACCCTTGATTTTAGGGAGGCCATGGCTGGCCACAACCAATGCTTATATTGGATGCATATATGGAAATATGACCATGTCCCATGAAAATCCTACTAAGAAACCACCCTGTATCCCCCTGCTAGATCAAGCATAGAACACAAAATTCCTATATTGGTGGAAGGTGAGGATAGTGATGATGACCAATTGTTCAATATATTTCTCTTAAATAAAATACTGAGGATATGATCAATGACTTGATAGCTAATCATTGCTCATCCTCATAACCAACCTCTCAAATCCTCAACCAAATCATGGATCTTATCACTCAGACAAGTTATTCATTGACTGATCTCTCCATGGTGACATATGTCATACCAATGCATTTCTATGATATAACTAAGTCCTCTAGCATATCTATAGATATTGACCCAGGGAAAGCATTAAATATTAATTCTGAACTACCAGCCTCACAAAAAGAGCAACTGATTAAATTTCTATAAGAGCATAGTAATGCATTCACCTAGGAATATGAAAATATGAAAGGAATCCATCTAGGTCCATGCACTCACCATATATATAAAGGAGGATTTTTGACTCATCCGAAAACCCTAGTGTAGAATGAATCCTTCCTTGAAAGAAATGGTTAAAGATGAATTACAAAATCTGTTGTCTGTAAAATTAGATAGCCTATATCCGATAACCAATGGGTATCACCACTTGTCATTTTTTCTAAGAAAAATAGGAAGTGGTGGATTTGTGTTGATTATAGAAAGATGAATAAAGCCACTCACAAAGACCATTTTCCCCTACCCTTCATCGATCAAGTCCTTAATACATTGGCAGGAAATAAGTAATTTTCTTCCTTTATGGGTTCAATGGATACAACCAAATCGAAATAGCCCCTAAGGACCAAAACAAAATAACTTTTGTAAGACACCCAACCCCCTAAGTACCCATTTAAGGGATAAAGTATTAAATTTTTTATTTTCCCGAACCTCTTAGAATCCCTTTAAAAAGGATACCATTATCTTCTTCTCACCAAAATATTTCAAACAACTGTAAGTTTTCTTAAAACATAGATCCGGATCAAAAGCTATGGCCCTTTAAAGACTCAGGGAATTCATTATCCAAAGTCCTCTTTACTGCCATGTTGCCTACATGTCACCCATATCATCCAACATGGGCTGACATGTCATAATACATTGCCCTTTAAAGTGGATGTGGTTACTTTTGTAGGCATTGGCGTGGCACCTATCATCTAACTAGTGGGCCCTTGGCATATCGAAATTCTCCTAAGATCTGATTTCATAACGCATGAACACCTGTCCTTTGGGAATTTGAATGGTTATGCCAACTGATGTCATGTTGGGACATCAACCACCAGGATTTTGACCCTTTTCCACACCCAACACTTTCCTATGAAAATATCCTGACAGTCGAATTAACTTGGTGTTGACACCTGTCCTCCAATCGTCGAGACCGTAGGACCTTGGCCTTTTCAATGTTTTCCAAGCTCCAAAACCCCCGATCTAGGATGAGCTAGCACTTAGGAAATGCATCACTATCCTAGCATGCCACATGTCCTAACCACGACATGACATGTGGAGATTGTCATCTCGTGACACGTGGAACAAGTTTTTTCCATGGAGCTCTATTCGAAAATGCTAAAACCACTTGACATGTGGCACATTCTACTCTTGACACGTTGATATCCACATGGGTTGACGTGGTACACACATCACCATATAATTCCTGGCTTGTCCAACCAGGCTCCAATATTTGTACCCCACACATTGGTCAAGTGACATCACCCGATGTCACCTCGAATCCATCATGAATCAGATATTGGCCTTTGTTAGATTACTGAGAGGGGGGGTGAATCAGTAATAGAACACATTAAACCTTTTTAACCATATAATCCAAGTGTTATATCAATGTAGCATTATCATCCAATAACTATAGAGTAAATAAGCAATGAACAAATGAGCAATCATACACATACACATACACAGTACACCAATGTTTTACGTGGAAACCCAAAGCGGGATAAAACCATAGAATGATTTTTCTTATATGTCTTGAAGAATTACATTCATTGGAAGCACCAACTTCCTTTGTTTTCCATCTACATCTGGAAGGAGTCTCCAACCCCCTAGTTTCTCAGGCTACAACCTGAGGGAAGCTCCAACTCCCCAATTCTCTGGCTACAACCACAAGGAGGTTACAACCCCCTAAGTTCTCCGGCTACAACCAAAAGGTGGCTACAACCACTTGTCCTTTCCCCGTCCAACTTCCCTGACATATAAGTATAATTATGGAACCATTGTCACACTATCACTATGAGATATACCACTGTACAATTGTATCAACATGTACCACTGACCTATATCCAACCTGTACAACTTCCCTATAATCAATATGTACCTGAACTGAACATGTATCAACACAAATAAAAAAGGTACACGACCTGTAGTGCTGCAACACATGTATGTACGTGCGATATCTGTTATGTAGCTCGCGTATGTACGCAACCAAACTGTTATGCAACCTATGTATTCCTTCTGAAAAACTAGGGTTTCCTTTCTCTTGAAAACTTCTGACCCTCTGTAACTTATTTCACATAGATATGTAACCTGTCACTATATTCAAATTGTAAATGTACCCTGTGCATGCATCCTCATACATAACCTTTACCCAAAGCATATATATCTCTCTCTATTCATGTGCCATATAGGTGTGTGTAATCATGAACAAGTATAATAAACCTCACATGATCTAGTCATCAAACCCTTTCTAATATTCAACCTCTCAATACATCAACCACTTCACAAATAAAATCTCTCAACCATGTACCACAAAAACCCTTAGCCATATGCCAAGAAATACAAGATGTGCCTCAACAAGAAGTATCAATGATAAATATGCCATCACTAATTTCTGTAGATATGACTTATGCAAAAGATCCCATGCAACAATTAGTCTCTTTAGGGAGAATCCTCAAATATCCATTACCATTTCTCAAGCATACATCAAAATCCAATTATTCATAGAAATAAGACATACCTTTTGAATCAATGGATAGATCTGATTTATCTGAGCACTGTAGACCTTCCAGGGAGCTTGATATTGGAATTTAGAACCTCTGCATCTTCATCTTCTCAAGTTTCATGGCTTTACCAACATGTACGCACCCTATAAACTGTCAGCTCGCATACGCCTTAGTATGTACGCACCCTATACATAGTCAGCCCACGTACGCATCAGAAAATAAGGTTTTTTAATATTCGTTGTAATTCCAAGAATTTTGCTGTCAACCCTTCGTACTACCTCAAACTTTTGCAACTTCAAATGTATCAATGAGTACTTGCAATAATCCTCACACAACAAAAGATATTCAATATGTTCAAGTGTGTTTTTATGAGAGAGCCTTGCATGTTATTTATACTTTCATGTAGCATTACACTTTCCTTATTTTAGGGAGTTCTCCATTTACTTTATTATTTAAATAATTTATTTTGCAAACAGTTTGACTTTTAGGGGCTTCTATGTGACTCATGAGGGTTCTCCAACTTCATATGGCCATAACTCTCTAACCGTGAGGAGTTATGTGACGTTCCAAATACCACCAGAAATGGCATGACAAGCACTATCCATCTAGGATAGTTTCACTGACAAATTCACCGACCTTAATCTCATTATTCCTCAGTTAAGCATGGGTTCTCTAACCATACTTCTAGGATAACGCAATCCACAAAGTGTCTTCTCGTGATAGATTTCACCATAAGGGGACCACTTTGGAGTTCATCCATTTGTAATTCTTATCAACCATGACAAGACAATAATGATTCATCTTTACATCAAACAAAATTGGGTCCATTACCCAACCTTTGTGCTACCAGAATTTCTTCAAGGGTTGACATCAATGCCAACCAACCTTATTCAACAATCTACCCCTTTGGCATTGCTGTCAACACTCTAAAAGAAATACTAAAATTTTGTTATGCAATACTGAATTTATATCACTCATGCTACCCCTGGAACCATGCCTCTTTCCTCTGCATTTATGTGACCATTTCTCTCCCTGAAATCATGCCTTTGTCCTCTGCATCTAATAAACCTCTCCCACTTTGTCATCATTGGCAAAGATATCTTTCCATCTGGGGCTGCTCCCTCTAACTAAAATGTCCTCTTTATGGTGCTTCCTCATGTACATTTAAGAAATATAAGATAAGCATTCAAAAGAATTCATTTTGGAGTAGAAATAACTCTGGGTCTCTGGTGAAGATACTCAAAGGATTCTCATGAAGTGGTTTTATAAATATGTCTGCCACTTGTTCTTTTATGCCCACATATTCAACTCTGATTTTATTTTATGTAACATGTTCTCATAGAAAGTGATACTTGATTGGAATTTGCTTCGTCTTGGAGTGCATCACTAGGTTATTTGAGATACTGATGGCGCTTGTATTATCACAATATATTGGAATGGTCTCATCATACTCAACTTGTATATCTTTCAGAGTTTGTTTCATCCAAAGAACCTGTGTACAACATGCTTCTACTAAAATATAATCTTCCTTGGCTCTAGATAAAGATATCGATGATTGTTTTTTTCTTAGCTATGATACTAAACACTCACCCAAGTATAATGCTTCTCCAATGTTTCTTTGCCAATCATCAATGCAACCTGCCCAATCTACATCTGTGTAGGCAATACATGATAGTTCCTTTCCTTTTGGATACCATAATCCTAACTCTTATGTTCCTTTGAGATATCTGAAAATCCTCTTTACTACTAATACATGTGATTCCTTTGGTGCTGCTTGAAATCGTGCCACCTGTCCAATTGTCTACATTACATCTGGTCTGGATGATGTCACATATAGTAGGCTACCAATCATTGACCTGTATTGCCTCCGATCTGTAGACTTTGAATCATCATGTTTGCTTAACTTGCAACTAGTTTTCATGGGAGTGATAGCTGGTTTGCAATCTTCCATTCCAAACCTCTTTAGCATTTCTCTGATATACTTGGTTTGAGAAATAAAAATTCCTTGGTTGATTTGACGTATCTGAAGTCCCAGAAAGAAGGATAGTTCTCCAAGTAATGACATTTCAAATTCATTATGCATATCCTTTGCAAATTTATGGCTTAACCTGTCATCATCACTACCAAAAACAATATCATCAACATAAAATTCAATTAATAAAATACTATCTTGACTTACCTTGATGTAGAGGTTGTTGTCTGCACTTGCCTTTTTCAACCCTGCCTGCTATAGATATTTATCCAGTCTAGATTACCATGCTCTAGGATCCTATTTTAGACCATACACGACCTTCTTTAATTTACACACATAATCTGCGTTCTTTGAAAACTGAAATCCTTCTGGTTATTAAATGTAGACTTCTTCTTCAAGTTCCCCATTCAAAAAAGATGATTTTATGTCCATATGATACACTTTAATATTTTTGGAGCATGCATAAGATAAAAGCAATCAGATTGCTTCCATTCTGGAAACTAGGGAAAATGTCTCTTCAAAGTCAATTCCTTCAACCTATGCATATCCTTTACATACTAGTCTATATTTGTTCCTTGTAACCTATCCATATTCATTCAATTTATTTCTGTATACCCACTTTGTGCCGATTACATTCTTATCCTTTGGTCTTGGAACCAATTCCCAAGTGTCATTTTTCTCTATTTGATCCAATTATTCATCCATGGCCTTATTCCAAAATCCATCCTTACTGGCCTCTTCAAAATAGGTTGGTTCAATCGTAGATGTGAGTGCTAGGTGTGTTTGTTCTAGTGAACACATTCTTCTTCTAGTCTAAACTCCTACGTCTTTGTTTTCGATAATCTGATCTAAAGGATGATTCTTCTGTACTCATATGCTAGGTGTCTTTCGAGTCACTTGTTGAACTTACTCTTCTGCTTCTATAAGATCCTCTTCATCTTCCCCTTCTTTTTCATCTTTTGTTTCTTCATCGTAAAGTTGTTCCATTGATTCATTTTCTTCTTCCTTTAATTCTTGTCTACCTATTTCATCAATTGTTACGTTGATGCTTTCCACAACTTTGTTCAATCTCAGGTTGTAACACTTTTATTGTTTCCTTGTACTTGAGTAACCAACAAGTATTCCTTTTCCCACACGAGAGTCAAACTTTCCCATTCTGCCATCTTCTCTTTTGATGTATCATTTGCTTCCAAAAACTCTGAAGAGATTTACATTTTCTGGTCTTCCTTTCCATAGCTCGTAGGGAGTTTTTCCAGTGCTGTTTCTGAGCATTACTCTATTTTTAATGTGAACTATTGTATGCACTTCCTGTGTCCAAAAAATATCTGTTAATTTGGAATCCATTAGCATTGTTTGAGCCATTTCCTCTACTGTCATGTTCTTTATTTCAACAACTCCATTCTATTGAGGTGTCCTAGCAACGAAGAATTGCCTTTTTATTCCATGACTGCCGCAATAGTCCATAAATTCCTTTGAAGTGAACTCTCCTCCATTATCAGATCTCAAGCATTTAATTTTTGAATCCATTTCATTTTCAACCATTTCCTTGTAGATCTTGAAGTTTTCAAAAGCTTCTGACTTATTCTTGAGAAAGAAAACTACAGTCATTCTTTTATGATCATCAACTAATAAAATAAAGTATTTCCCACCTTTTAANATGCACAATTTCCAGTGGTCTTTTCGTTGAATATTCCTTTGATTTGAACCTGGTCTTTGTTTTCTTTCCTTGTTGACAATGCTTGCATAAAGTGTTGGTTGGTTTTGTGATCTGGATCATTTCTATGACTTCTTTTCTTTTGTTGACTTTGACAAGGTTATAAAAATGTATGTGACTCATTCTTATGTGCCATAGCCAAATTTCATATTCCTTTCCTAAAAAACACTTTTCATTTCCAATTTCACTTAACACATATATGTTGTTTGAAGTTCTTGCAGCTGTAGCAATCAATTTTCTTGAACCTTCTTTTCTTATCTTACACTTTTGTGAATCGAAAGTAACTTTATGACCCTGGTCACACATTTGACTCACACTTAGAAGATTATGTTTCATATCTGCTACTAGTAGAACATTTTCTGCCTTTTTATTCTTGTTCCCAATTCCGACTGTGCCTTTTCCAATGATTCGAATCATCATTTCCGAAGGAGACTGATCCATTTATTTCCTTTATTAATGTAAGAAACCTGTCTGTATCAACTGTCATGTGTTTTGAACAACCACTATCAACATACCAACCACGTTTCTTCTACTTAGCTTGTAGAGCGAGTATGCATTCTTCATTGCTGTACTGATTTTTCTTTCTTATCCATGTCCTTTTTTGAGATTCCTATCTGTTATTGTTGTTCTGTTGTGGTTCTCTAGGAGAGATTTTCATTCTAAAATATTTGGCCATGTGTCCAAAGTTGTTACACTTGTATCATTCTACTTCAGTTCTCAATGATTCAAACATGTTGTAACTTCTATGTGTTTCACTAGGCCTTCTTGGATAACCTTTTTGTGTATTACTTTCAAAATTGTTTATGTTCCTATTGTTAGCTCTGCAATTCAAAACTTTATGTCCAAAATTATTAGATGCATAACATAAACCAAAAAAGATAGTTTGATACTTGGGAGTTGAAGATCTTCTGAAAGGAGGTGCTCTTATGAATCCTTCTTCTTCCTGAGACTTATCTATTTCTATCGGTCGTTGATTATGAAGTCTGAATCTTCTCAGTGGAGGAGTATCCCTGTATTTTTCTCTGTAGACTTTCCTATCCCCTTTGATTGTTTCTGCATAGCGTTTTGGATATGTTTCTTTTTCTGTTGTTTTGGAGATTGATCCCTTTTCTGTTTGATTGTATCCTAGTCCAGACTTGTCATGATTAGGCCTTTGATTGCTGATAATGTCATTCAAAAATTTTGAGTTGTTCTGCATTTTTTTCTTTTGAATATCCTTTCTTAATGTGACAATCTCTACTTCCAAATTTTCAATGATCCTGTCTCTTCCTTCTAGCTGTTCTTTGAGTGCTTCTTCAATTCTTTTATCTTCTTCAATTTGAACCTTAAAATTTGTGATCATTTGTTCTAATTCCCGAGTGTCTTCTTTATTTTCTAGTTCTTCTTGTAGCTTCTTGTTTTTCCTCTTTTCTCTTATGATAACTTCTATGCCACTCATCAATTCCTCTTAGTAGTCAACTTATGCCTCTCCAATTTTTTCTTCGACTTCTTCATATTCTTCTTTGGCTTCTTCATATTCTTCTTCAGAGTCTTCTTTATCACAATATTCTACTGCCATGAATATAACTCTTTCTGTCTCACTTTCATTGGCTTCATCTGATGATCAAATGTCTTCTTTAGTTTATACGTTTTTTCTTGAAAAAAATCTTTGTGGTTATTTTTCCTTTATATGTTTGTTTGCTTTTTGAGTAACCTTCATCATTTCTCTTTTTCTTATGAGGATATTTGTTAGAAAAATGACCAATACCATCACAATTAAAACAAATTAAAGGAAGCTTACCAATATACCTCCTGTCAGTTCCCTTGTTCAATATTTTGAAAAAGTTGGCCACTTCTTCATCATCTTACGAGACAACACTATTGCTACTATGTTTTTTTTCTTGTTGCTTTCCATTTTTCTTTGATATTTTGGATTCTTTGAAGGCTGCTTCTTTTACATCTAGATTTTCTTGTTCAGTTCTCATTTCATATGCTGTGAAGATTCCATGTAGTTCATCCATGCTTATTTATTTTATATTTGTTCTTTCTTCTAGTGTTGATATCTTAGGGTCAAATCTCATAGGAAGAGATCTTAGTACCTTTTGAACAATTACAGATTCTTCGATTTCTTCTCCCAATCCTATGATTGCATTTACTGTTTCATCGACTAGTAAGAAGTAAGATGTAATATTCTCATATTCCTTCATTTTTATTTGTTCGAACTGACCTCTGTAAGTTTGAAGCTTTGCTGCTTTGACTTTTGTATCTCCTTCATAAATATTTCAAAGTTTGTCCCAAATCTCTTTAGTGGATTTACAATGTGAAACTTTTGTGAATACCGTTTCACCGAGACCATTCAAAAGTGCATTTGTGGCTTTAGACTTATTATAATCGAGTTTCACTACTTTGTCATTTGTTGGCGGAACTACTGGTACTGTGTATCCATCTACAATTGATTTCCAAATTTCAAATCCTTGTGCCTGTATATATGTCTTCATTCTTATGCTCCAAAATGCATACTTCTATCCATCAAACTGTGGTATTCCATTTTTATACA
>SNQJ01S0146609.1:0-23885 GCA_010110895.2 Picea sitchensis
TGTAGTTATTGGATAATAATGCTTCATTGATATAGCACTTGGATTATATGGTTAAAAGGGATTAAATTGCTCTATTACTGATTCACCCCCCCTCTCAGTAATCCAACAATGTGGTCAATTTGGTTTGGGGGCATAAAATCCAAATAGAGTAGCATAACGAAATTCCATGAGCTCCTGCAAGTCTATTTGTCCAAGGACCACGTGACTACACTAGCCAAAAAGACCCAACATAGTGTTCTTGAAAATCAACCTCCTCTTCAGAAATTGCACTATGCCTCATTGACCAAAACCCTAGTGTTGGAGATACTCCAACAAATTGTTTTTCGGTCAACGGAATGATAGCGTAGGAGCCCCAATAGTTGAAACCAGGTACTCCGGATCTAATGCAACTGACGGTTCATGCATCTGAGTGTCAGTTTTCGTTTTATGCCTAGTTGCAAGTCGCATCCCAAACAATTTCAGGGACTCTTGGCCAATTCCTCCTTAGGGCATAAAAGACTAACGGAGCAACATTTTTGAGTTTCGTGAGATGTTACGAGATTGTTTAGGAATGGAATAGGTGACCAAATTATACATCCTCTCTCGAGGGACAATTTCATAAATTGGGCCCCTTAATCCAAATGTTGCATTGCTTCAAACTGAGCAAAACACTAGTTCTCGAAATCAGTGAGTAAAGAAACTTTTGAGGCTTGGCAACCGGGAGTGAGGGGTGTTATAGCTGAAATCCTATCTTAGTAATCCATTGGAGTCGACGATTCCTCAATCTGAGTCTCGTTTTTCATTTTATGCCCAATTGCAAGTCGCATCCTAAACAATTTTAGGGACTCTTGGCCAATTCCTCCCCAGGGTATAAAAACCTAATGGAGCAACATTTTTGAGTTTTGTGAGATGTTGCAATCTTGTTTAGGCATGGACTAAGTGACCACATTATCAATCTACTCATGAGGGATGGTTTCATAAATTTGACCACTTAATCCAAATGTTGCATTGCTTCAAACTGAGAAAAACACTAATTCATGAAATCAATGAGTAAAGCAACTTTCGAGGCATGGCACTCGAGAGTGAGGGGTTCTCTAGCTGAAATCCTATCCTACTAATCCATCGAAGTCGATGGTTCCTCAATCTGAGTCTCGATTTTCTTTTTATTCCCAGTTGTAAGTGGCATCCCAAACCATTTCGGGGACTCTTGTTCAATTCCTCCTTAGGGCATAAAAACCTAACGGAGCAACATTTTTGAGTTCCGTGAGATGTTGAAATTTTGTTTAGGCATGGAAAATGTGACCAAATTTTCCATCCTCTCCCGAGGCATGGTTTTATAAACTGGACCCCTAAATTTAAATGTTGCATTGCTTCTTACTGAGCGAAACCCTAGCTCTAAAAATTAATGAAAAACACAACTTACGAGGGATTGGACCTAGGAGTGAGGGGTTCTCTAGCTGAAAGCCTATGCCAAAAATCCAACAGAGACAGAGGTTCCTCAATCTGAGTCTTGGTTTTCATTATATACCGAGTTGCAAGTTGCATCCCAAACCATTTCAGGAACTCTTGGCCAATTCCTCCTCAGGGCATAAAAACCTAACGGAGCAACATTTTTGAGTTCCGTGAGATGTTGCAAGCTTGTTTAGGCATGGAATAGGTGACCACATTATCCATCCTCTCCCAAGGGATGATTCCATAAATTGGACCCCTTAATTGAAATGTTGCATTACTTCAAACTGAGCAAACCACTAGTTCTTGAAATCAATGAGTAAAGAAACTTTCGAGGCTTGACAATCGGGAGTGAGGGGTGTTCTAGCTGAAATCATATCTTATTAATCCATCAGAGTCCACGGTTCCTCAATCCGAGTCTTGGTTTTCGTTTTAATCCCAGTTGCAAGTCACATCCCAAACAATTTCAGGGACTCTTGGCCAATTCCTCCTCATGGCATAAAAACCTAACGGAGCAACATTTTTTAGTTTTGTGAGATGCTACAAGTTTTTTTAGGCATGGAATAGGTGACCACATTATTGATCTTCTCATGAGGGATGGTTTCATAAATTGGACCCCTTAATACAAATGTTGCATTGCTTCAAACTGAGAAAAACACTAATTCGTGAAATCAATGAGTAAAGCAAATTCTGAGGCATGGCACCCAAGAGTGAGGGGTGCTCTAGATAAAATCCTATCCCACTAATCCATAGAAGTCAATGATTCCTCAATCCAAGTCTCGGTTTTATTTTTATGCCCAGTTGCAAGTGGCATCCCAAACCATTTCGGGGACTCTTGTCCAATTCCTCCTCAGGGCATAAAAACCTAACAGAGCAACATGTTTGAGTTCCGTGAGATGCTGCAATCTTTTTTAGGCATGGAATATGTGACCACATTATCCATCTGCCCCCGAGGCATGGTTTTATAAATTGGAGCCCTAAATTTAAATGTTGCATTGCTTCTTACTGAGAAAAACCCTAGCTCTCAAAATTGATGAAAAAAACAACTTACAAGGGATTGGACCCGAGAGTGAGGGGTGCTCTAGCTGAAATCCTATGCCAAAAATCCAACGGAGACAATGGTTCCTCAATCTGAGTCTTGGTTTTCGTTATATACCAAGTTGCAAGTCGCATCCCAAACCATTTCGGTGACTCTTGCCCAATTCCTCCGGAGGGCATAAAAACCTAACAGAGCAACATTTTTGAGTTCCGTGAGATGTTGCAAGCTTGTTTAGGCATGGAATAGGTGACCACATTATCCATCCACTCACGAGAGACGGTTTCATAAATTGGACCCCTTAATCCAAATGTTGCACTGCTTCAAACTGAGCAAAACACTAATTCGCGAAATCAATGAGTAAAGCAACTTCCGAGGCATGGCACCCGAGAGTGAGGGGTGCTCTAGCTGAAATCCTATCCCAGTAATCCATCGAAGTCGATGGTTCCTCAATCTGAGTCTCGGTTTTATTTTTATGCCCAGTTGCAAGTGGCATCCCAAACCATTTCGGGGACTCTTGTCCAATTCCTCCTCAGGGCATAAAAAATTAACGAAGAAACATTTTTGAGTTCCGTGAGATGTTGCAATCTTGCTTAGGCATGGACTATGTGACCATATTTTCCATCCTCTCTCGAGGCATGGTTTTATAAATTGGACCCCTAAATTTAAATGTTGCATTGCTTCTTACTGAGAAAAACCCTAGCTCTCAAAATCGATGAAAAAAACAGCTTACGAGGGATTGGACCTGGGAGTGAGGGGTGCTCTAGCTGAAATCCTATGCCAGAAATCCAACGGAGACAAAGGTTCCTCAATCTGAGCCTTGGTTTTCATTATATACCAAGTTACAAGTTGCATCCCAAACCATTTCGGGGACTCTTGGCCAATTCCTCCTCAAGGCATAAAAACCTAATGGAGCAACATTTTTGAGTTCTGTGAGATGTTGCAAGCTTTTTTAGGCATGGAATAGGTGACCACATTATCCATCCACTCATGAGGGATGGTTTCATAAATTGGACCCCTTAATCCAAAACCTGCATTACTTCAAACTGAGAAAAACACTAATTCTCGAAATCAATGAGTAAAACAACTTCCGAGGCATGGCACCCAAGAGTGAGGGGTGCTCTAGCTAAAATCCTATCCCAGTAATCAATCGAAGTCAATGGTTCCTCAATCCGATTCTTGGTTTTTTTTTTATGCCCAGTTGCAAGTGGCATCCCAAACCATTTCGAGGACTCTTGTCAAATTCCTCCTTAGGGCATAGAAACCTAACAGAGAACCATTTTTGGGTTATGTGAGATGCTGCAATCTTGTTTAGGCATGGAATTTTTGGCCACATTGTCCATTTTCTCTAGAGGCATGGTTTTATAAATTGGACCCCTGAATCCAAATGTTGCATTTCTTCTTATTGAAAAAAACCCTAGTTCTCAAAATCAATGAAAAAAGAAGCTTCCGAGGGATTGGACCTGGGAGTGAGGGGTGCTCTAGCTGAAATCCTATGCTAGGAATCCAACAGAGAAGACGGTTCCTCAATCCGAGTCTCAGTTTTTTTTTTATGCCCAGTTGCAAGTTGCATCCCAAACCATTTTGGAGACTCTTGGCCAATTCCTCCTCAGGGCATAGAAACCTAACAGAGAAATTTTTTTGAGTTTTTTGAGATGTTGCAAGCTTCTTAGGCATGGACTAGGTGACCAGATTATCGATCTTCTCATAAGGGAAGGTTTCATAAATTGGACCCCTTAATCCAAATGTTGCATTGCTTCAAACTGAACCAAACACTAATTCTCAAAATCAATGAGTAAAGAAACTTTTGAGGCATGGCACACAAGAGTGAGGGGTTCTCTAGCTGAAATCCTATCCCAATAATCCATCGAAGTTGACGGTTCCTCAATCCAAGTCTCGGTTTTTTTTTTATTCCTAGTTGAAATTCGCATCCCAAACCATTTCGGGGACTCTTGGCCAATTCTTCCTCAGGGAATAAAAACCTTAAGGCACGACATGACATAGCAAGTCAAGGCAAGGCATGATATGGAAAGGAATGATATGGAAAGACAAGGCATGGCAAGTGAATGAGAGGCATGTTATGGAGGGGCATGGCATGGAAAGGCATACCATATGATAGGAAGGCATGGCATGGCATGGCATGGCAACACATGGAAAGGCAAGGCATGCAAAGGCAAGACATGTCATGGCATGGAAACATATGGAAAGGCAAGGCATGCAAAGGCAAGCCATGACATGGCATGCATGGCATGGAAACGTATGGCATGGTATGGAATGGCATGGCAAGGTAAGGCAAGGCAATACACCTTGACACCTTTTATTATATTTTTGTCATAATTTTCAACCCTTTAGGGCTTGATGTATTGAATTGTTTCTTTGGAAGGATTGACATTTGGATGTGGTCTAGTTGAATGGGTATCGAGAGCATCTTCAAAATTACCTATAAACTAGTTAATTCTCAAAGGACCTTTGAAGCATATTACAATGGGCCAAAATGTCCTAGAAAATATTCATTTGTGAAATACAAGAGAAGAATATATATAGACCAATTAACTCTCAAAGGTTTTTTATAGGAAAATACAATCATATATAGCACACAATGGAGAGGGTTGGGACTTACGGTTATGTAATAGAATTTACAATTGATAGTTAAAATGTATAACACATTTTTTTACGATCTTTACTATTGTTTATTGGAATTGTTGCATGTTTTACAACATTGGAATGACTTCTTATTTGTAACTTATTTGAAATTTTATTATGGTATGTGCACTTTGATATGATGTAATATGATTATGGTTTCATTTCATATGTTGTAATATTAGAAATATAACAGAAAAATTACATATTGCATGAAATAAATAATAACTTTTCATTTTGAATGTTCTTTTTTGTGGAACACGGGTCTTCCAGAAGATCCAGTTGATCCTCATGAGATTGATCCAGATTATAATGGGTCTGATATAGACACGGGAGATGATGATGATGAGTCAAATGAAGAAGACACTGTGAATGACAACGATGATGACCACAATGATGATGATCAAGATAATGATGATGACCTAGTTGTTGGTAGTAGCCAGTGACATTGATCATATAGACTCCATCATTGATCATTGTTGTATATCGTTATGATGCCTATTTTCATGTTTATTATCATATGTATTGCTTTGTCCTGCAATACCATATTATTGAGTTTTATCATTTTGACATTTATCATTTTGACTTATATCATTTGGACATATATCATCTTAACTTACGTTGACTGTTGGCCATGTATCATTCTGACATGTTATTGATCTATTATCATATTTGACTTTCACTTGTTGTAGTTATATATGATGATGATCTTATCAATATTAAAGATATAAGTTGTTTGACATGATACTTATCTAATATTGATATGTTTGACTAGTTTTAATTATAGATGATGATCGTGTTATAATCTTTATCTTGTTATTTTATATATACTGTATGTTGTATATTTGATTTGGATGGAGATTTAATAAGTATAATGATGTTGTTAGTTTGTATGGATGTCCAGTTCCCTAAAAAATCTTTATAAAAGCTATCATATAAAATACTTCAAATGCAATATGACTTAATCTATAATAATATATGTTTTTTAAGATGCATGATATATTTAACTAATTAAATTGAAATAAAATAAGTTAAATTACTAAATGGAAGCTAAAAAGGACACAACATGGGTTGTTAAAATGGGAGCAAAATGTGGCTCTAAAATGGAAGTAAAACTCAACATTAAATTTGAAGCCATACTTGGAGCTATTTCTGGATCTAAGTAGAAAGATAAATTGGTTGTTTAACAAGAAGCAAAATTGGATGCTAATTAAGAAGCAAATCCCAACACTAAAAGGAACCAAACCCTAGACCTAAAAAGGAAGCAAAACCAGACGCTAAAAAGGAAGAAAACATTGGAACTAAAAGGAAGCAAACCATGGAGCTAACAAGGAAGCAATTTTGGAAGCAAAAAAGGATGCAATAATGGAAGCACATCTTGGTGTTAATTTGGAAGCCAAAATAGAATCTATTTTCGATGCTACACTAGAATCAAAATAGGAAGCATGATTGGGAGCTAAATTAGGAGCTAAAATAGGTTCTAAATCAGGTGCTAAACTAGGAGCTAAACTAGGAGCTAAACTAGGTGCTAAATCAGGAGCTAAACTAGGAGTTAAACAAAGAGCTAAAATAGGAGCGAAAGAAGGCACTAAACTAGGAGCTAAACTAGGAGCTAACCTAGAAGATAAACTAGGAGCTAACCTAGAAGCTAAACTAGGTGCTAAACCAAGAGCTAAACCAGGAGCTAAATCAGATACCACACATGGAGCTAAACTAGGCGCTAAAGTAGGAGCTAAACCAAGAGCTAAAGTAGGTGCTAAACCAGGAGCTAAACTAGGAGCTACACCTGGAGCTAAACTAGGCATTAAACCAAGAGCTAAACCATGAGCTAAATTAGGCGCCCCACCTGGAGCTAAACTAGGAGCTACACTAGGAGCTAAAACAGACACTATTTTGGGCATTATTTAGGGAGCTATATCACATTTTAGGCGCTAAACTAGGCGCAAAATTAGGTGCTAAACTAGGAGAAAAATTAGAAGCAAAATGGGGTGCTAAAAGGGAGCAAAACTAGGTGCTAAAAAGGGAGAAAAACCTAGCGCTAAAGAGGGATCTAAATTGGGTGCTAAACTAGGCACTAAATCCGATGCCCAAGTGAACACGTCGTTTAGCGCCGGGTTTTGCACCCTCTCATCAGCCCAATTCATGCCCTCAAATGCACTAAAATCTGGTGCTAAACTAGGCGCTAATGGCCTGTTTTGTTGTAGTGGTGGTTTTGAATAAAGGATGACAAAACGGGGAAATAAAGTGAATAAGAAGGATATGAAGGCATTGATCAACAGTTCTTAAAGATTCATCATGAAACTTTATCCCCAGAAGGAGCCAATGGTAGTCCTTAACCTTGTTTTTGTCTGATTGGGTTTCCTTAGTCCCTGTCCTACCCATTTTCCATAATTTTTATTTAAACTTTGTTTTCAACTTCTTAGTTTGAAAGCTTATTTTAAATATTTTTATGCATTTTTTAAAAATGATTTTGAAGTTTTTGAATATTAGGATATGATATGAAATATTTCAATCACATCACTTGTCTTTTCCTCATTTGAATTTTCAAATTTTGTCAAAGTGGAAAGGGTGCTGCAAGAATAACACTATTCTTGCAGTGCCAGGAGTAATCATTGTTCTGCATGCACCACCCTTCCCAGATCATGTTCTAACATTCAAAATCGTTATTAGAGGATCTACACATCTCTTTATGATCTATTTTAGGTTGTTCTTATGATGACAACTAAATTCAGAGGATCGAGTTGTACTCGCCACCTCAACATCGAATCAACATGCTCGATTATCATTTCATATGAATGAAATTGTTATATGCCTATTTTAGTATGTTTGTTATTCTACGCATGGTTTGCAGGTAAAGAGATAACTCTTAGGATATTAAACCCTTGACTTTCTTAGAATTTTCTGCAAGATTGTATCAGTGTTATGGTGCCCAAAAAGAGTGGTCAGATAACCAGATGGGAGCCTGAAGAGATAGAATTGCTCAAATAATTTCCTCATATGGCACAAAAATTCAAGGATGCTAGTTGGTTCGACTTCTTCTCGACATTCCAGGGACATGACGAGAAGATCTCTATGACATTTGCATACAATTTCGATGGTTTTGAATCTGTAGTTGGTAAACTTCTGATGCATGTGACAAAGCATTCCATTTTTAAAGCTTGCAGGTTACCAATATATGGGGAAAGATGGTGGAAGAAGGAAAATGTAGTCATGGAGTTTGTAAATCAATTTTTAATTCCAGAAAAGAAAAACCCTAGTTGGAGCTAGGGTATCCCACATAGCTGGGTGAGGAAAGAATGACACACTACTCTGTTGATTATCCATAGGTACATTACATGTGAAGGAATATTTTATTTGGTCCATCTCTATCATATTAGACTGTTGATCCATGTAAATGGTGATTACCCTCTTAACCTACTTTATTTATTATTAAAAATTTTATCCAAGATGTCTAAGAGGATTTAGTCACACCCTGCAACAACAAAAACAATGTTTTTCATCAAGGGTTGATCATAGCGTTGCTAGTCGTTTCCTTAAATGAATTTCAAAGGTCTTGGGACTGGTTAATCCAGTCATTAAAAACTAATTTGTAGGCAACTAAGTATAAAAATGTCAAGGAGAAGAAAATTGTTAAAGAGAAATAGATCTCTCAAGCCACTAAGGTTTTGATGAAAAACAATTCCCATGGAGCTAGGGTAACTCGTGTTGGCAAGAGAAAATTGCAAACCCAACAAGCTATTTGTGATTCTCCCATGGGTAAAATTAATGAGAAAGGTGCTACCAGTCGAGGTAAGAAACTTAAAATGGATGAAGAGGCTGACATCCATTTTGATCTAGATATAAAAAGTGAATTTGATGAGCATGAAGATTACATCACAAGTCCAGTTCAAATTCCAACTAAACAGAAGAAATTCAAGAAGACTGCAAAAGGTAAGAAACATAGTAAGAAGAAAATACATGTACCTAAATGTTCTAGAAGAAATTCTACTAGAGATGCAAATAAATTCAGAATGAACTCAAAAGCCATGCTTTATCCTTCCATCAAGAAGGAGAACCTCATAATCATAGAAGAAAACTCAAAAGACTCCAAGAAAGAGATCAGAAAATAGGCTTTGGCATCTTCTTTACATAGGTCAGAGAAGGAATTTGAATAACAAAAGAAGAAATGTGAAAAGGGAAAGTAGATTGCATAGTACTCCAGAAGACTTGTGACCAGGGAAACTACAAAGTCAAATTTAGTATTTGAATATACATTTAAAGGCACAAATGCAGTTAATGATGAGAGAAATGATATTTTTCCAGAACTAGAACATTTGTAAGATCTTCCAGAAACCAGAGACTTAGAAAGCACAAAAGAAGAATACCTTAGTACCGAGATATCTTCAAAATATGTAATTAAACTAAGGAAATCCTAATCTTAAATTTATTTGAACTTACCTACCCCAGTAGAGGAATATCCATAATTTAAGGTGGAAGCAAGAAAAGAAAAAGACAGAGTAAAGAAGTTGCAGAGTATGATTAAGCAATTGAAGAAAGAAAAATCTTTTGTTGAGCAATGGAATGCTAAACAACAAGAAAATATACAAGATTTCAAAAGAAAGAGGAAAGCGATGAAGGCATTACTAAAGGAGGTAAGAGAATCCAGTACAACATTATATTGGCATAATGTTGTGCTAACAACTAAGCTCAAACAAAGAGACACCACGGTTTCTGCAGTTATCATACCATGATAATTCAAAGAAATTCTACCTCAATTTTGATTGTTCAATGCTATTACTTAGAAAGTAAAGATGAGTAGTTTGGTTCTTAGTGTTGGGTTCAAATGGATCTTTTTGATATCTTAGATGAATCAAATCAGAAAGATCATATTCCTCTTTTTGTGGGATTTGCTAGTTTTATAAAACTGTTTCCTAATCTATATTTGGATTGGCTGTTGATCCTACTACAATATAGGCATTATAAATGCTTGTATGAGATTTATTCTCCTAGGAAATAGTCATTGACATGAGCCTATTGTAAAACTGTAAACTAAAAAATAGGATCTACAATAGTACTCTTTGTACTTTAAAAAGACATTGGAAAGATTGTATGAGGGTCGATTAGTTGGGCATTCAAGGACCTTTTTTGTAAAAACTCCATTGTAAGACAAGACTATATTTTGTATTGGTACTAAATGACAAAGGCATGTTGATGGTTAGATCTTCTTTCATATCTTTATCTGTTCTTTTCTTTTCCTACTTGAATACATTTATTCTGTTGCAATGCATATGATTTCTTAATTGTGGGTGACACAGTGAAAATTTTACTGTTTTTGTTCATAATTAAGATTGTTTTTCAAGTACATGTTCTTGTTTATTAATGATATTTTGAAATAATAAATCCATGTGTGAGTTGAAAAAATAGATACTCACATACCTTCCTTTCTTTGCTTACCCTTCCATCTGATCTGCTAAAGTGTCTACCATTTACTAAGCCAGTGGGATGTTTTACTTGCTTTATTATTGAGTTATATGTTTTATTGAATCCTTGAACCATATTTCAACCATTTTCTAAAAAACCTATTAAAAAAAATCCGTTCATAAATACCATTGCAATAACTTGATGATGCCCTAGCTTTCCCTCTCACATTCAAGTGCAACTTTAGGGACTAACATGGTGCGGGCCTATTTTTGGAGAAGAACAAATGGCAGGAAAGCAACATGCAAGAGGAAAAGTAGCATGCAAGAGGAAAAACAACATGCAAGAGGAGAAGCAATGTGGCGAGAAGGTAGGCAAGCCTAACCATGATAGGGTTAGGGTTTTTGACAAGATTATAATGGCTATAATCTAGTAGAGTAGTATAAATAAAGACCTAGGAGGTCTAGGTTAGGGGTTGGTTAAGGGTTGGTTAGACTTATGTTGATGATTTGATGATTATTATTATGATTGTAATAAGGTTGTACAAGAGTTAAGTAAGCTAGATTTTGAGGGTTAGGTCACAGGTTGAGGAGCCTAGTGTGATCCAGTCTGCCTCACATAGGTTCTTTAACTTCATCATGATTGTATGATTGAAGATGTAATGTGCGCATCACCATATTTTACAGTAGACTAAATAAAAGAGCAGATAAGCCAAACATTTGTGGACGTATCCCAAGAGGGGGTGAACCATGGTAAAACTTGTGTTCTATGTGATGTTTCTTGAATGTTTACTTTCTGTCAATGATTAGTTTATGAATGAATGATTAACTAGATGTACTAGCATGCAAGCATAAGGATAAGGATGGATGAATCTTATAAGTACTTAAATCATTAGTAGAATTAATGCATGAAAAAGGAAGAACCACCCCACAAATCCCCACTCATTTCTAGACTGCAAACACCTGAGTATTGCAGTCACCCATAAAGCTATATCGGGTGAGACTATGTGGTGCACTCTGTGTTCAACGTTTCCTTCTAGTTTACCAGGAGGGTTGATAGTTTTAGAGGGTTTTGTTGGAAACCTGTTGAGATCTAAACCTGGGTCAGCCCAAGAAGTGAAAGAAATATTAAAACAACAATTTCCTACCATACAAAGCTTCGAATGGACTCATCTTCAATGAAGCTTGATATCCATTTTTATAAGCAAATTCAACCAAATGCAAGTAATCTTCCCACTTAGATAACATATCCATCACATACATTCTAAACATGTCTTCAATTATTTGATTAACTCTCTCTATCTACCCATCTGATTGCAAATGGTATGTTGTGCTAAAGTTCATATTTGTACCAAATCCTTTAAAAAATCCTCTCCATAATTTGAAGTAAACTTTGTATCTCTGTTTGAGACAATTTCCTTAGGTTTCCCATGCAACCTAGAAATTTCCCTCATGTAAATTTCTGCAATATTAGCTGCTATATGAGTCATCTTTATAGGAACAAAATGAGCATCCTTTTTCGAATTATCAACAACTACCATTATTGAATCATGTTGCTTTTCTTTCCTAGGCAACTTAGTGATAAAATCAATGGTTACTACTTCCAATTTCTTCTCTGGAATTGGAAATGGTTGTAGCAAACCTGCTGGGTGTCTATGCTCAACCTTCACTCTATGACATTCCATACAATTGACAATGTAATCAACAACATATTTCTTCATTCCAGGCCAAAAGAATTGTCTCCTTACTGCTGCAATTTTTTTCTGGTAACTGAGATGTCCAACATATGAAACATTATGCATTTATTTTAAAAATATATTCCTAAGTTCTCCAGAACTAGGAACATAAATTATGTTCTTATGCATAATTAATCCATCTTCCTTAATCTCATATTCTTTAATTCTCTATTGTACATTTTCATGTTGTAAACTTTATTTTACTTGTAGGTAATGTTGGTCTATAACAAAAACATCTGAAGTTCTCTTCTTCAAATCTGGTTGATGCATACTAATGGTTGTAGAATGCATGAGATGGACTCTTTTGTTGAGTGCATCAATGACACTATTTTATTTTCCTTTGATATGCTTGATATCAAAGTCATATTCACTTAAAATTTCCAACCATCTTGTCTACCTGGAATTCAAGGTTGGTTGTTCAAAAAGATATTTCAGACCACTATGGTCCATTCTTAATTCAAATCTCTTTCCCATGAGATACTTCCTCCACATATTCAATGCATGAACTATGGAAGCATGTTTCAAATCATGCGTGGCATAATTCCTCTCATGTTCTTTAAGATTCTTGGACTCATAATTGATGACATAACCATTGTGAGTGAGGAATCCACCAAGCCCTTCCTTGCATGCATATGTGCATATCACAAAGCTTCCATTTGGGTCAACAATCTTTAAAGTAGCTGCACTAGTAAGTAATCCTTTTATATGGTTAAAATTCTCTTCATACTCTTTTGTCCACTCAAATTTTATTCCATTCTTTTGTAAAGAAGTGATAGGATGAGAAATATTAGATAATCCTTTTATGAATCTCCGGTAGTATCCAGCTAATCCCATAATGGATCTAACTTCTAAAACATTTATTGGTGTTGGCCATCCTTTGATGGCTTCAATATTATCTAGATCTACTACTACACCTTCCTTTGAGATAATGTGCCCCAAATAATGGATATGTTCTTGATAAGAAAACAAACTTACTTAGCTTGGCATAAAGTTGATGCTCCCTTAGTACTTGCAATACCAATCTCAAGTGATTTTCATTCTCTTCCTCTATCTTAAAATAGATAAGTATTTCATCCAAGAAAACAATGACAAACTTATCCATATAATTTCTAAATATGTCATTCATTAAGCACATGAAGACAATTGGTGCATTGATTATTCCAAATGGAACCATGATCTGAAAATAGAAGGCTGACTTGTTATGCTATGCAAGCACCCTTTACCTCATTAAAATAAACCTTAACAGGACCTTGCTTCATGTGTTAAAATATGCAAGATGGTTTATGTGTTAAGTTTAGGCTTCTTCTTGTCAATGTATAAGTGTGAGGAAATGATATTTTAAAAGATTAAATATGTGCTATGAACAAATACACAGCAGTATAAAATGCAGCAAATAACACATCAAAATCACAGCAATACCAAGATGATAAAGGAGTTCACCCCTCTCTGGGCTACATCTCCTTGAGCCTCCTTCAATGGACTTGGCTCTTTGGGATTAGTTTTTCAAATGCTCTTTACAAGATATTTCTCAACTCCAATGGATTTATAGACTGTACCATTGGGTTCAGAATACACAAAAACCCCAAATTTGACTATTAGAACTCTGAAAATGGATCTTGTCTCATCCAGTAATGAGCTCTTCTACATGTGACCTCCAAGCTTCCCTGAGCTTCAATGAGGAAAAAACACCTGTAAAAGTCCTCCAATGGATCTGAAACCTATCCTAATGTGTTCAGAGCATAATAAACAGTCAAGAATGACTATTCAGTCTCAGAAAATGGATATGTGCTCATCTGAGCAATGCCTCAAACAATGAGGGCTNTATAAAATGCAGCAAATAACACATCAAAATCACAGCAATACCAAGATGATAAAGGAGTTCACCCCTCTCTGGGCTACATCTCCTTGAGCCTCCTTCAATGGACTTGGCTCTTTGGGATTAGTTTTTCAAATGCTCTTTACAAGATATTTCTCAACTCCAATGGATTTATAGACTGTACCATTGGGTTCAGAATACACAAAAACCCCAAATTTGACTATTAGAACTCTGAAAATGGATCTTGTCTCATCCAGTAATGAGCTCTTCTACATGTGACCTCCAAGCTTCCCTGAGCTTCAATGAGGAAAAAACACCTGTAAAAGTCCTCCAATGGATCTGAAACCTATCCTAATGTGTTCAGAGCATAATAAACAGTCAAGAATGACTATTCAGTCTCAGAAAATGGATATGTGCTCATCTGAGCAATGCCTCAAACAATGAGGGCTTTAAGCTTCCTAGAGCTTCCTCAAACTTTAATGGTTAAAAACCTGCAATAGAAGTCTCCAAATGCCTGTGAAAGCAGTGAAAATGGACTCAGAACGTCCAAAAACCCCTAGCTGGGCTTTTTCAGCACCTCATTTGGCCAAAAACTCCAAAAGTTATGCCTTCTGCCATTTTTCCCCTTCAAGCTCTGTTACTGGTTCGCCATTCTGCACCTGTGGGTGAGTGAACCCAGCTTCTGGACGTTTTCCGTCACTAAACCCAGCACACACACGCCTTTCCACAAAACGCGCCAAATTGTCGAACGGTTAACGGAAATCAAGCCCCCAAGAACGGAGGTGTTGGGCGCATGGGGGGACCATATGGCCACGTTCCCCGCGCGAAAAGGACTAACTGTCCTCTGGTTAAACCAGGGCTTGCCATGTGGCAGGCGCATTTGGTTGTATGACCGTTTTAAAACCACAAAAAAAATCAAATGCATAAAACTTTGGTTTGATTAAATCCACGCCATGTAATATATACCCCGTTATGTAGAGCGAAATGGAACCACGCACCAACATTGAAATATGGTCATATATATTAAAATATGGATACGTGTGGCAAACCCAAACGCGCGCTCCTTTTCATGGGTAATGGTCACATGATAGGGCACCTAAAACCATGGGCTTTAACTTTTAAACACCGCGCGCGCCATTTTAAATAATGGTCATATGTTAACCAATGGCACCGTGGATTATACCATAACACAAACCTGCGCGTAATACCAAAACATACTCCCGCGCAATCAATAGAATAGTGGTCACATGTAACCACAGAAACCGCGGGCTGCACATTCAAATTCCCCGTGCGCTATATAAAACAGTGGTCATGTAACATTTCACATGGAACCGTGCCCCAAATGCTATACTCTCCCGCACATAGTTTGAAATATGGTCGTATGCCATTGCATAGAACCGGGGTCGGGGCTAAGCCCTGGCCCGACCCCCCGCCGGTTATGAAATATTGTGAATTGAAATAGTTTAAAACCCAATTACATTTCAAAAGCCAATACGTGGCCTAGTGGTTGGGCGGATTATATAAAAGCTTTGACTGTGGGAGGAGGTCCGGGGGTCGAACCCCGTGGCCTCCATATAATTTTATTAAACCACTTAACACCAATAGCAAATCAATGGGTGCCACGTAGCAGCCCTTCATTGGGCCACGTGGCACCTTTCCATTGCTCAGTAAAACGCTATGTGTCACAATCACATTCGACCACATTTGACCAATCACAGATTTCCATGTCACCTGCCACGTGTGAGCCGTATCATCAAGCCACGTCAGCTGTACGGCCTCTGCCACGTCAGTTGTACGGCCTATCCAGTCAGCACCAAATTTTTCCCTGTTTGGCTCGGCGAACAGATCGCGATATCTTCTCCATACGGACTCCGTTTGCGAAAGTAAATATACCACCAGAATCAGGAGAACGAGACGGACGCAATGGCACTATTTTTGTCGCATTCCGAGCACTTTGAAAATTGAGCAAACTTTTGACCCCTGGTCCAGATTCTGATCAAACCACCACAAATTCATAAGGTCTATAATTGGTTCTAAAGGTTGTCTCACTAATGTCTTCTTCCTTGATCCTCACCTGATGGTATCCTGATCTCAGGTCTATCTTTGAAAATATCTTTGCTCCTCTTAGTTGATCAAATAGGTCATAAATTTTGGGTAGAGGGTAGTTTTTCTTCAGAGTGGCTTTATTTGGATGTCTAAAGTCAATACATAGCCTCAATGTTCCATCCTTATTTTTGATAGAGAGTACTAGTGATCCCTAAGGTGAAACACTTGGTCATATGTACACTTTATTCAAAAATTCCTCCAACTACATTTGTAGTTCTTTTGATTTTGGTGTACTCATTCTGTAAAGAGTTTTTGATACAGGGGAAACTCCTAGTACTAAATCAATAAAGACATATATTTCCCTCTTAGGTGGCAATCCAAGTATGTCTTGGAATACATCTTCAAACTCTTTCAATATTGAATAATCTTCAAGGTTTGGCCCTTTGGTCCTTTCTCGCTCCTCCACATGAGCTGCATACAATTGACATCCTTTCCTGAAACATCTCTTCAACTGTAAAGCTGAAATCTCTCTTAGAGAAATAGGTCTTGGAATTCCTCTCACAGTGCTCTATTTTCCTTCTTCATAAAGACATGTAAATGTCTTGTCATGACAATTTAGAACAACTTGATGTTGGTCCAACCAACCCATCCCTATTAATATATCATAGTATGATCCTAATGGAATTATATTCACATCAACATTAGTATTCACTCCATTCAGGTTTATGGGACAACTTTTAATAGTCTCATTGATCCTTCTTTCGGTTCCAGTGGCTAGCTATACCAAACTTGATTTTTCAAGATGACTTTTATCCAAATGTGTTATGTTCACTATTTTAGGATCAATGTAGTAATTTATTTCTCCTAAATCAATTAAAATATTAACAGGATGACTAATGATATTACCTTCCACTTCAATCATATTGGATTGGTATTCTACTTGTCGATCTTCTAAAGCTACATGTATTATTGGAATACTTTTTCCCATATATTCTACTATAGTAACTTCTTGGATGTTGTGCATGTTATTCATTCTTTCTCCTCTATGAGGGAAATCCTTGTACATATGGTATTCCTTGCATCCCTAACATTGTATTGGTGGTCTTCTCCTTTTCACAAAAGAAAATATTCTCTCTTGGATTCTTCCTTAGGAATTTGATCTTGCTGATTTTTATTAGGACTATTTTTGTTGAAAGGAGGTTTGAATCCTTTCCTTCTCTGATTATATTTCTCTTTCTTCTTATCCTTCCAAGACTTCTATAGGTATTCTCTTCCATTTCCTTTTTCATATAGGTACTTATCCTTCTCGATGGTCTCTATCAAAGTTATGGGTTCATCATATTGAATCTTTTCTTTATAAAAGCATGGAAATCCACTTAAGAACCTATGTATATTAGCCTTCTCATATTTTATAAACCCTGCATACTTCATCAATCCCAAGAACTTATTTTCATACTCCACCATGTTCATGCTTCTTGACACGAGTTCAATGAACTCTTGCATTTTCTTGTCATAGAAATGCTCTAAAAGGTACTCCTAGAAATATCTCTTAAACTGTTTCCAAGTGATCTTGTTCTCATTAATGTGTTCAACTTGCTTTAGTTCACTCCACCATATAAAAAAAATTCCATGAAAATGGTATGTGGCAATTATGGCTTCAAGATTAGATGAATAGTTGTGCAATTGAAAATATTTCTTGATTCCAATTAACCATGTTTCATCATCATATTCCTTTTCTATTTCACCATCAAAGGAAGATGGCTTAAGCTTCCTCATCTCTCCTTGCAATCTGTCCAATTCATGCCTTCTTCTTTGGTGCCTAGAAGGAGACACTTCTGGACTGCTTATGGAATATTCAGATGCATAAATTTTCTTTGTTGAGTAAGGATGTGAGTGATGTTCATGAGTTCTTCCAATACTTCTTGAATGACCAACTCTTCTATAATTATCTCTTCTTTCATGATGTTTTCCATCTTCCTCTTGTCTTGAACTTGATCCATTCTTTTCCTGCCTATGCAACCTATTTAATATTTTCATCACTTGAACATTTATTTGGTTTTTTTTTCTCACCATCTTCTCATTGTATTCTTTGTAACTATGCATTTCTACCTTCAATCTTCTCACAGTCTCTAATAATGTTGCTTGATCTTCTCTACTTATGTTCCCATTTGAATTTGTTTTTGCATTACTGACACTAATGTTTTGACCTTTGGCTTCTTTCTCATGAATGAAGGCTCCCTCTCCTTCTTCCATGTCCCAAATCTACATTCTTTTCTTGAACTAATATGTTATATATTAACCCCTAACTCTGCAAAATGTGCAAGCAACCCTTTTGTTATAATTATGCATATTATGGAAATATGTAAAATTATTCTACAGGTCCTTTTTCTTCTTAATTCATGAAGAATAATATCATATTTCTTCCAATTCTAATAAATCCAAGTTGTTCTTCTTTGATCCAGCTTTCCAACAACTATTCTCTTTATCAATTCTGAGTCTTGAGCATAAAGTTATGGATGGTCAAAGGAAACAAAGGAAATATCCCTTAACATCTGCAACATAGCTTCAATGCTTAGTATTTGTCCCATCATCCTCTAGATTTAATCTACATTGATCTATCTTTATTAGTTCATAGCGGGTCTAATGCATTCTCTTTTCTTCAAGTCAATCTTTTGTGATCTCCACCTTACACTCATACTTAGAATCTTTTGCAAGTTTCCATCATGTTTCTATGAGATATCCTGAGTAATAAGATCTCTCACCTTCCATCCGATCTGTAACTTTTGGTGAATCCTAGTTGTTCGATCTGTGACACATGGTGTCCGCATGGGCCATTCAATCATCTTCTGTACTTAGTCATTTTCCTAATCTCATCGCGGTTTCACAGGTCATGTCCTAATGTAGCCAAAGCCCGAGATTCATTCACAAGATAAAATAAACCATGAAAACACGTGAAAATGGAAAAATAAATCTATTTTATTCATTTTCCATCCTAACTATTACAATGGAATTTCAACCCCTTATAACTACTATCTGTTATTTTTGAAAACAACTAATTTTAGAAAAATAACTTTTTTTTAGAAAAACAACTAAATTTAGAAAATTCTCGCATGACTCTAAAAATAACCACTAACTAAGAGATAACTAGAGCCACACTATTTTTCAATTCACTTTTCTGATTAAGTTCATAAACTAAGAGATAACTGGTAATTGAAAAATTAAAAATTCCTGTAAAAACACTAAAACCCCAATTTGAGGCCTTATATGAAGGAATTTGGTGCCATAAAAGTGTTGAAACGATATCCGATCGGATTAATTTGATCAGAACGACAGTGAAATATTCTAGACACAAATCCCTATAAGATTTTAGCCCAAATGGATAACCAAGTCAAAATTTATGACCCTCATAAAATCCTCGAAACATCCCTGCATCATCAAGTCCCCTTCTCTTATCTAAGACCCCATTCAGCCGACCAAATCTTGGTACTTAGTCAATTTTCAAGATTTCATCATGGGTCCATGGATCATCTCCACTCTATCTATTCTTCTCAAAACTTAGTCATTTCTTCGAAACATCACCATTCAACATTTCTTCATACTTAGCCATTTTCTCAACATCTTACTATGGGTTCACGAGTCTACCAAATTTCTTTAATACCCCTGATTCTTTATCGTGCTTCCACCTCTATGATACCTTGGTAACTAACCAATTTTGATATCTTTTCATGGGTCCATGGGTCTATGGGGATACCACACTTCTTCCATACCTCTGATTCTCCATTGTGTTCACCACCTTCGTGACATCTTGGGACTTAGCTAACTTTCCATATCTTTCTGCAGGTTTGTGGGACCATGGGTCTACAACCCTTATTCACATACCCCTAATTCTCTTTCATGCTCATCACCTCCACGATGTATTGGGAATTAACCAATTTCAATATCTTCATGTGCATACGTTGCAGTCGAGGTGTCCTCCACGTGGGATTCTACTGATGTGGAACTCATCTAAAATTACATGTGGTGCTGATGAGGCTGCTATCACGATGATGACGTGGCTGGGATGGCCCACTGACATCACCCCCCCATCAATATTTGATCTCAATTGTTGATCTCTAGAGATCAACAACTAATAGCTATCTAAATTTGGATTCACTGTTCTTTTCCACAAAAGTTCATTCCTTACATGGGGTTCCACACTCGCATGTTTTTGTTTAAAACAAGTAACTCTACATTTTATTTATAAACTCTTTGTATTCATTTCCATTTACGAATGTGGGATATATATCTATATATACACAATTTCCATTCACGTCAGTTTTTGTAATATTGATTCTGTAGAAGGTATTCACGACCTGTGTTATAAATTATGACTCTCTCTCTGGTCCATATAGGTCTAGTGTTGAAACCAAGGCTCTAATACCACTCTGTCACACATCCCTGGCCCTACCGGTTGGTCGTGTGACATGAAAATATTTTTTTACCACCTTGTCGCAATAGGCTTATAGATTCTTGGAACTCTCGATCAAGACGATTATGTTACAAGATTATAATGTGCCTAGTCTCATGCTGGGTCACGCCACACCGATCATCCAACCTCTGCCATGGATGAATGAATATAAAATCTTGGTACTCTATTCATTTATTAAATTTGTTATGAATCCATCACCAGTAAAATCCAAGAGAATTACTCCAATCTTTATTATTAATCACCCAACCAATAATAGGTCGAGTCACAAAAATAACAAGACTCCTCTCAATTCTTGAGGTTTATCTATGATAATATTTAATAGATCAAGAAGCATGCAATAATAAAATACAATTCATGCATTAACCAAGAAACAATCAAATTTTAAAAGAAAGATATATCATGCCATGCACAACCATAACCAACAAGCATGCACACCAAAGAATCATACATTAGATATGATAATCAATATACAACGAAATTAAAGATATAACCAAAGAAACACATAACAGAGAGAGAAATCTTATCTTAAAGATAAAAATCACCAATTGGCAGTAGACCAGTAGACCAAGGATGTTCCACCCAACCATAGACACTTTTGTTCAAATTATCAATAGTAGGTCACCCCCAAGCTAGGGCTATGAATCCACAAGGGCAAGTTCTAGGGCAACACTCGGCTTTCCAAACCAGTCAGCACTTAAGATCTCACAGGTTTCTTAGCACACAAATTAATCCAAAGTACACCAGCCCTCTTCTTTCCAGTCTACACAACCCAAGAGGATGGACCCCTTCTCTGCCACATAGTCCCTCAAGTTGCCCATCTCCTTCCATGGCTCCAATGATTTTGGATAAGAATCTCCATGCTAGGACTAAGGATTTGCAACTATGATCAAGTATAATTCATGCTGATTCCTCTCAAGCATACATGAATTACTCTATGGCTGGAATACACTAACAAATTTATACAACCATAAACCATGGCTTCATTCCTATACTACCATGAATTATAATGTAATTGTATAAATGTGAATTAGGTTGGTGAGCTGATGTATTGAGGAAAATATCCCATAGAGATTTAATGTGGTAGGGGGGTGAATTGTATATCATGTGCATTGATTTATTAATAAAAATAGTAATCCATGTCTATGATACGAAAGATATGAATAACGATGGGGGGCTATGATTCCACAAGAGAGAGGGTTCCAAGGGGGAATTATTCATGCGTAGAAGGTGTTGATTGGTTTTCAAATCATCTTACACATGGTCCCATTCCTCCTCGTGAACACAATCATTTAAAATAAAACATTTCTCAAGAGGGGAATATTCCTCGATATTGTTTCCTTTGGAGTTGTAAAATAAAGAAACCTACCCTCTTTGATGACAAAACACTCTAATAATCCTTATCATATAGCTTGTTGTTGAAGTCCAATCTATAGTATATTCTTTCTCTCCCATGAAAACCTTATCGATAACATAATTAAATAATAAAATGGGCCTATATGGTGGGATTTCCCTCTCAGCACACTTCCCAATGCAAAAGGGAGTATTCTTCGATACCCTCCCATCGGAAAGAAGGGTAATCATGAAATCGATATATCTCTGATCACATATATTTCTAATAACACACTCAGAGTTATTCAAGTCTGATTGCTAATTGCTACACCTCCAATACACTAGTTTGAGCAATATGTACCTCTTAATTGCATTAATGACAAAGTGATGTTTCTCTTGTAAATGAGTTTTCATACACTGAAAATTGATTTTGCAAGTCAGGGTAAATTTGTGTCTCCATAATACCTTCAAAAATCTACTTAACCCTTTATCCGCTTCAGTGAATTTGTTAAAAAAATCTACTCTGTGTACTCTGATCATGAAATAGCTCTAAGTCTTAACCCTGTTTCAAAAGTGACATGTATGCTGATGTTTTAATTTTTTTATTATTGTACTGTTATATCTTTTAAATGGTCTTATGTGCTTTTTACTAGTTACATGACACAACAAGGTTTCCATGACATGCTCAAACACCAAAGAAGCAAGAAATCATGTAGCGCCTACCCCAACTCCTACGTCTACACCTGCAACAAATACATGGGAAGTTTTGGTGACAGATACCAATTACCATACTGTATAATACCATTTCTCCATGTACAATGAGATATAAAAAAAAATCAACACTAGGGATTTCACCCCAGAAGATGAAAGTTTCAAAGTATATCAAAATATCCAGGAAAATGGTATTCACCACGTGGCTTCTCATCTAGCACGTAGATTTTAACCTTGTACAATATTTTAATGCAAACAAATTTTCAATAAAAGAATATAAAATATATAATGGAAAATACACACATTACACAAAGTTTTTTCCCCTGAAAACTCAAACTGGGAAAACCAACATATTCTATATTCATTCATTATGATACATTGTTTACAATACAATATACATATAGGAGGCAATGACATCCAAAACCCTAACAAAATGAATTGGATTAGTTAACAACCCTAATTCTTTAACCAGAAATAGAAAACCATCGGAAAAATCCATGTGTTGAAAAACCACCCAACAATGGACATGAAAATTGAGGCAACACAAAAAACAAGGCAAAAAATGTGACACATTTCCTGAGGAAAACAAATTTCTCGGGGGCACTGCCCTCGAAACCCCACGCACCCGATGAAATATATAAAACACTAGAGATAGTCGTGCAAAGAATATAACACATACCCAACATTCTCCCACTTGTCATTTTCTTTGCATACAGGGGGTTACAAGGTTACATAGTCAACAATCGAGGACAGTAATGCCCATAGATCCTCTACACCAAGAGAACTTCTCAGTGCTCACTGATTTTTTTAATGAATTTGAATCATTCTTCAAAGTTTCCACCTTCATCAACAACACTTTCTTTTCTTCAACCATGTCTCTCACAACGTGATATTGCATATCAATATGCTTTGTCTTTGAATGATAAGTCAGGTTCTTCACCAAGAAAATTGCACTCTAACTATCACAATCTATCCTTATAGCTTGTTGTACCAACCCAATACATGAACACAATATTTGTAACCATACTGCTTCCTTACTTGCATGAGTGGTTGCCATGTATTCGACTTCTATAGTTGAAAGTGCCACTACATCATGTCTTCTGCTCATCCAACTAATTTCTCCTCCAAACAGGTTAAACACATACCCACTTATAGATCTCATACAATCTAGATCTCCAACCCAATCTGCATCCATAAAGCATGTATGTCCAACAATCTGTCCAATCTTGGTTTTCCTTGGTAGCACAATCCATAGTTAGCAGTGCCACGCAAATACCTG